>RJWM01033997.1:0-20082 GCA_004363535.1 Dasyprocta punctata
TTTCCTCCTTCTCCTTCTTCTCTTTTTTCTTTTTGAAACAGCAAGGAGAATTTAAAAGGCTCCCAGAAGCACCTGCCCCACCTTTAACTCATCTTCTGGGAAAGGATAGAGAGGAGGCAAGGTAGATGGTGTATATGGCCTCTATAGTGTGCCATTTTAAGAAATCGCTAGGTCTACTTCTCAGAGTGGAGTACTATATTCCACATATGACTGATGTGAAAATTTATCTGAATGCAGAACACAACCACCAAATTTTCTTCCATTGCACCAGGTAGGTGGGTTCATCTCACTTAAGTTCCCTGCAACAGAGGGTTTATGGGAGAGGCTTAGACTTTGTCTTAAACTTAATTATAAAGAGGAAACAGTCACCTGAGGGTCCAGACCTGTGGGCCAGGGATGGATAAAAGCTGAAGGAAGACAGTGAATCATGAAGCTTCTGCATCACCCACCCAGTGACCGAGCAAGGGATCACTGGGGTTTGGGGAAAGTAGCTAGTGATTTCCAGGAGTATTTACATGAAAGCTTATTCTACAAAGATTCCTTGACAACCTACTAAGAGCAGGCGTTGGACCAGGTGCTGGGGCTTCAGGGGAAACAAGGCAGTCTCTGTCCTTAAGAGCATGAGACAGCTGTGCACAGACAACTCTACTTGAGTCTGATTACTGAGCTCATTCAGTCATCTCTTCTGTAGATGTGTGTCATAGGGCCTTATCTGAAAGTTTCATGATAAACAAGAATAGGAGTTGGAAATTTGATGAAGAAAAGAGGGTACAAGAGCATTTCAAGTCACGGAGTAAAAATAAAATCCCCCAGTGGTGTTGCATGCCCTGTGTCACATAGGTCATTTCCAGTCTTACAATAGACAGGCAAGAAGCGGCATTGCAGAGCTTGTTCCCCCATTGCACAGATGAGTTATGCGTGCCATGAGAGGGTAATTTCTTGTCCAAAGTCACATCATAGGTGATAGAACTGGGAAGCAATCCCATGCAGGCTTGTGGTAGAGTTCTTGGTCTTTTAGCCAAATTCCTGCCTTCCCATAGCTTCAGGGAACCACTAAGCTCTGAACATAGAGTTCAAGATGGCAGCACAGGAGACACAACACCAAGTTGCATACTGGGGTGTTCTTTGTTAGAACTCTGTGTTGCTTTAGCTGCAGGTTTCCTGTATCTGCAGTGGTATTGGGCCCCAGAGTCCACACATACATCTGCAGTCTGCTGCCTTGTGGCTGAGCCTGAGTGGAAAGAATCCAGGTCTCTAGGTTCTGTATGATGAATCCAAGAAAACTTTCTGTCTAGAACTGTGTGGATCTTCTACTATAATGCAAACCAATTCATAATCACATGTATTATACAGCTCTACCCTGCTGGATACTTGATTTTATTTCACCAGCATTTTACTCTGTACTTCTCTCTCTTTTTTTTAATCTTATTTTCTGCATCTACTGAATAAGACATGGGTTTTCAAATTGCATTTTTGAATACTGGCTCCATAACTTGATATTTTTGAAATAAATTTATTGAGCTCTCAAAGCTTCAGTTTTCATTATTGGTTAGGAGGTTGTAATAGTCTGAATGTGCCTGCGAAATTTCCAGTGTTGGAAACTTGGTTCTTAATCCACCAGTTGTGGAAGGCAGGGCATTTAAGAGAAATTTACATCACAAAGGCTCCACTTTCATAAGTGGACTGTTGCCAGTTATCTCAGGAGTAGGTTCTTTGTAAAAGGATGAGTTTAGACCTCTTACCTCTCTGTTACCCACGCTTGCCCTTCTGCCATCTGAAGATAAAGCAACAGGGCACACCACCTTGAAGCAGAGAGCAGACCACACCAGATATTGCTAACACCTTGATCTTGAACTTCCTGGCCTCCAGAATCATAAACCAAATAAATTTTTCTTCACTGTAGGTCACCCAGTCTGTGAGACTCTATCCTGGTGTAGTAACACAAAACAGACAAAGGTCTACAGGGAGCACATTCTCTGTATTATTCATAGAGTCAAAAGAGCTACTATTTGTAAATGTCTGGCATATCCATCCATCCATCTCTCCTCTTTATTTACACCTTTAAAACATCTGCAGGTTTTAAGCCAGGAAATATGACATTTCCAGGTCTATTGGTTTTGCTAGCAACCCAATCTACACATTAGAAACACTTGGGGAGAATTAAAAAATTATACTTATGCTCAAGACTTATCCCAGACCAATTAAATAATAATCTTTTGGGTACAGTAATGTTCTTTTAATATATCCCCAGGTGATTCAAATGTGCAGCCTGGGCTGAGAACCAACGAGCAAGATGACTTCTTCTCAAACTTTAATGAACATACAAATCTCGTGGGTTCCTGGTAAGAACTCAGGTTTTGATTCAGTCGTTCTGGAGTGAAGTCCAAGATTGCAATTCTAACAAGTTCCCAGTGGATGCTGATTCTGCAGGTTCATGGCCCACACACTGAGTTTCAAGAAGAGCTAGAGAATGCGATGACCCTTACGTTTGCCTCAAGGCCAAGAAGCTAGGTGACGTTCACTAGCCTTAGTAGGTTACTTCTTTCTGGAATGAAAGTTTAGGTAAAAGTGCACTGCATTGAAACGTCTCAGTATTTTGCTTCCTGCATTTCTCCATCTCACAAAGTCATAGCAGGAAGCTTCAGGGATACAGAGAAGGAAGTTAAAGTTCAAGCATGGCAGATATTCAATTTCTGATCAATGATCTAAGATTCTTGTTGCATGATTGAAGTGGGCCTGCTGAGAGCCTGAGGCATCATGGAATGTCAAGGCTCCTCTCCTAAAGATATCATCAGCTTTTAGGTGAGCTTAACTGCTTGGGTCTCCAAAGACAGCACATCTCAAACCTAATATGCATGAGATGTGGGTGAGGCTGATTGTTTCAAAAGATCCCTACCCTGTAGATTCTGGTCAGTGTACTTGGTGGTACCTTGAGACTCTGCAGTCTAACCAGCCAAAGGAGAGGCTGCTGGTCTTCATCGCACCCAAGGGAGAATTCTTTTAGGACTCAGTGAAGGAACATTTAACTAAGAACCTCCCCATAAATTGCATGGACTGTCACAAAGCAAAGATTTGCATGGATCACACTGGAAAAAGCCACAGGGCAGACTAGCATGGGGCCAGATAGTGTCTTCCCCTTTGAACTGTCAGAGTATTGAGGGTGATACCACAAAATAATACTAGGGTACCAGATACTGGGGTGCATGCATGGGCCATGGGAAGTGATCCCTGAACATCTTTGGCCATTTGAAGGAAGATAGTGACTGGTGGGATTCCTGATTTTCAGGTTGCAATGGTTCTTCCTCATCCCTGCTGAAGGACTGATTAGAATATGCTTGCTTCATCCAGTGAGAAATTTCCTGGCTCCTGTTGGATGCCATTCCTGGAAGCTAGACATGTGATGAAGCAGCAATTTCCTCAAATCTTCCAAAAAAGACTTTCAAAACAGCTGTGATGTGGGCACATCTGGTTGCAGATAAAAAGAGCACAATTTAGCACATGGTGAGAGATATGGGTCTAGATTCAATCTACTGAACGTGGATAGTCAGTTTTCCCAACATCATTTATTGAAGGTGGTATGTTTTTAATCTCCTTTGTCAAAGATCAAATAATTAAATGTGCTTGAGGTTGTTTCTGTATCCTCCACTGATCCTCATGTCTGTTTTTGTGCCAGAACCATGCCAGTTTTATCAGAGTAGCTTTGTAATACGATCTCAGCTCTGAGATTGTGATGTTTCTTACTTTGCTCTTGTTACCCAGGAATGCTTTTGCTACTCCAAGTTCCTTCTGGTTCCACATGAATTTTGGAATTGTTTTCTCCAGTTCTGTGATAAGTACTATTGGAATTTTGACTGGGGTTGTGTTAAATCTGTGTATCAATTTTGGAAGCATATCCATTTTGACTATATTGGTCCTGCTCGTGCAGGAGCAGAGCATAGCTTTCTATTTTCTGTTGTCTTCTTCGATTTTCTTTTTTCAGAGTTCTGTAGTTTTCATTGTAGAGGTCATTTACTTCCTTAGTTATGTTAATTTCTAAGTATTTGATTTTTCTTAGTGCTATTGTGTTTGCTATTATTTTTTCTTCTTTCTCAGTGGGTTCATTATTAGTGTACAAGAATGCTATTGATTTTTACGGTTAGTTTTGTATCTTGTTACATTACTGAATTTGGTTATCAATTCTAAGTCTTTGGTGCATTTTATTTATTTATTTTTTTTGGTCTTATAAGTAGAGGGTTATGTCTTCTACAAAAAACAGCACACAAGGAACATAAACAGTATATATTGCAAATATGTACAAAAAAGAAGAAGGGTATTAAGAGATGGATGATGGGGGCAGGGAAGAGAGGATAAGGGGATGAAAAAAGGACTTAAAATGTGTGATGCATTGGTACCAGCTCCACACCAGGAATGTAAACATTATGCAATGCAAACATGTACTAATAAACAAAAAAAAAATATCTAGAAACAGCACAACTTTATCTTATCTGTGACTGAATTCAACATGCTCCTCAGGCTTATGTTTAAGACAACTTGATCTCTTTGGATTTAAAATGTAACCTCTCTGAGGTAAATATTCAGCTGAGTTAGGCTTCTATGAACTCCTTTTTGAGTCCAAGCCCATTCTTTTTAGGGTTCCTTCCTCTCTGTTGCTCCCAGAAGGGTGGCTAGATTCAGAGGATAAACATTTAGAATGAGAAGAAGAGGTCTAGGAATGCTTCTTTTATTCCTCACTGCCTCCTCCTAGGGGGTTTGGGGACACCTCTGTTCATACCAATTCTGGTCATTTGATGTGCTCTGGCATCCACTGCTCATGTCTGGGATCATGGCCGTGGCTTGCAGTGATGAAGTCTGCAGTCTTCCCTGCCGTGCTGTTTTTAGTGCTAGTGATGTGTGTGTATGTATGTGCAATGGCATGAGGTAGAATAGAAGAGATAAAGACAGGTGGAAAGGAGACAAGGAAAAATCATAATATAAAAACTGTACTTTTAAGAAAATCTCAGATTTGGGGCACATTCAGAGTTACCCAAAACAATGCCTTCCCCCCCACCCCCATGAAACTCACTTTAAAAAAATTCCTAAAAATCTTAAAGACAGAATAAACCTATAAATTGGAACCAAGGTCTTTCAACTGTAAACTGAGTCTGTTCTATGCATTCACATATTCCAATCTTCAAGGAAACAGCACCATTAAATTGGTAGTCTTTTTCTATACTTCAGACCTGTGCCAATGGTTTCATCCTAGATTACCTATCTCGAGGGCACCCCCAAAACCACATAAAAATCCCCAATCCTAGACTATGATGTGCCTCTCCCTCGAGGGCCCACACACTATCTTCTCTGATTGTGCAGTTCTCTAACTCTGCCTCATAAAAATCTTTCTATGCCTCTTGATGACACATCCTCAGATGCTTTTTCAGTGATGTGAGTTGGTGAAGCTTCAGCCTACTCATTGGGTGAGATGAGTAGAGGTCTTCCCATGTCCTCTTTGGGGGACCTCGTTAGAGTCCATTCAGTGACACAGGGTGACAAGTCTATGGTTCAGGGATTTTTGGATCTCCCTGTCTCATGGGTAGAGAACATGGGGTAGGATAAGTGAGATCTTGAGAACTTTTTGTCTATGGTGGGCCTCTGTGTCACACTGAGGTTGCCCTATGAACCACTGGGCCCCTTATAGGTCCTCCTTTCAGAGTTTCAAACTGAAAGCTGGGCATCTCTCCCTGCTGACAGATTCCCTGGAGTCTACTGCACTCTCCCTAGCCCAGGAAGCCTCATTCCAGTCCCTGGGTTCAGGAAATGCCCTGGAAGTCACACCCTGTCCTTCCGGAATCTTCTATAGTCTCTAGCTTTTGGTTAACAAAACAGAATAAAAATACTCCTTTGTCCCTTGCAAGGCCTGTAAACTTTTTTTTTTTTAAATGACATTTCTGGTTTTGCAAATGAAAGCCTTGGTTTTCACAGCTACTCTTTTCTCTGCCTGAGATGGGCTTCCAGGGGCTATTCTGGAATTAGGACTTGAGCCAGGCAGGGTTTGCTCTGGTGCAGGTCCGCCCTAAGCAACGTGTGGTTAGTATCAGTGGGAAGGAGGTTGGGAGGGGGGGCAGCGAGAATCACCAGGAGCAACAAACATACTGAATAAAATTTCTGGCTTGAGACTCATGTGCTGGTGTAATCCTAGCCCTAACTCCTACCCTGGCCACTGCTTGCCCTTTCTCCTTTTCTCACTCTCCTTTTCCTTCCCTCTCTCTGTTTCTTCCCTCTCCTCCTTTGTTCTGTGTTTCCAGAGTTTCTATAGCTCTGGCAGCAGGGACTAACAGGACTGAGCAACATAAAGATGAAGATATATTACTTCATCTCTTAGAAAATCTACAATCTTTTTTCTTCTCTTGATTGTCAATGGGACCTAAAATCTCTTCCTTGTTTCTTTTAATTTTCTAAAGCTCAAACCAAAGTAAAAAGGTGAGGGTTTACATTTCCTACAAAACATTTCTCTTAGATATGGTTTTAGATGTCAAGCCTGTGAGACTATTATTGTGACTTTAATGGAGTCTATTTATGTTTACAGCTAGGGTATGATAGTGGGAAAAGTGTGCACACATTGAAAATGACTCTCCGGAACTCAGCATAGAGGTATGTTTAAAGGATAATGACACAGCCAGGAAGGAAGCTCTACTTCAGCCTGCTGACTGCCATTTCCAAATGCACGCAGGTCCATCTGTATTGAAAATCTTTCCACCAGACAGCCAGAGAAAAGCTCTGCAAATCTGAGAAGGAAATTGCAAAACGCAAGTAGCTGGCTATCATACAGTGAGGCTCAGGAGAGGAATCCATGAAACCAATGGCAATGACAGGCATTTGCAGAAATGAGACTTATTCTAAATAGAATAAAGTATGTCGCTGCTTTTCGGGAGGCCAAATTAGTATGTGCATAACAGGATATTAGAAATTAGCTTTCTGATGGAGTTCCATATGAAGATTACGTATCTTGACTCATATATTTGTTTTTGCTATTATTTTTTATTCAATTTTCTTTAAAAAATAATTTTGTTGTCATTGTTTTAGAACCGTAATCTGCTATCCACGTGGAACCACCCTGTCATTGTTTGAATGAGAAGCAGAAGTTTTTGTGAAGCTTTTTGTATGTACGGAAGAGGTATTTTCTACCTATAGAAAACAGTATAGAATGGTTGCAGGCTTGGGGGAGTGTTGGTCAAGCTCTAATGTTTGATCTGGATATTGATTACATTTTGTGAAAATTTTGATTTGTCGCTTTTTTATTTATATACTTTATTTCCATAGTAGACAAAACTTTGAAAATTCAGCAAAAAGGAAGCATGCCTGTATAAAGCCTCTTTCATACGGCTTAAATGTAAGAGATCAATTAATAAATTCAAAGGCAGGGAACTCCTCAGGGCAATTGTTAGGGGTGGATGAGTCTGTGGAATATTTAAGATGAAAGGAATATAAGGGAAAAATGAACTCAGTCTCTTTGCCTTTCTAGTGAGAAAAAGGGGAACCAGAGAGTAAAGTGAATTGATCAAGAAATCCTGATTGGTGTGTGGTAGAGACAAAATTTATACTCAGGGCCCATATTTTCTACTATACCATTCATGAGTTACCACAAGGAACCTATACCAGCTAATAGCAAGGCCAAGGTGTATTGAGTACTACACTCTGAATATACAGTCTCGGTAATGCTTGGTAGGGAGGAATGTAAACAGACAGAATTTGGCTGACCAATGCTTTGTATACATTGAAATTTTTTGATACTTTTTTTTTAGGTATTAGTAGCATTCTATCTATTTAAATGGGGGATTTTTACCGACCTTCTGTATAGCTATGTATGCTATGGAGCCGATGAGCCCCGAGGCCGTGAAAAAGACCTTGTTTACCGAGGACCTCTACAACCTTTTGAAATGGAACTTGCAGATTGCTGTGTTGGAGTTAATAAAGTGGGAGTGGTGTCCCACCTAGTGACATGTCCTTAACCCACATCAGTTTAGGGGAAAAAGTACTCAGCTCCATGGTTACCAGCTGCTGTCTTGCATGAAAGCCGGATGCTTCACTCCAGAATGATGAGCCTAGCTCTGTGCTCTGTGAAAATAGGCACTTTCCGGATTATTCTGTGATCACATTGATGATGGGGTACACACTAAGTACTGTCATTACTGAGCTATAATGGCTGGAAGTAATTTTCTCTCAGTATCAGGGGCCATAGAGAACTTGGTGGGTTTTTTGGTTTGTTTTTTTTGTTTTTTTTTTTTTTTTGTTTTTGTTTTTTGCCTGTTATTAGTCTACATTGGAGAGAAATTCATTTGCTGGAGGAAAGTTATTAACACAATCTAATTCAATATTTGTGTAAGAAATAATAAAACTGATAAGTTACAGGTGAGCCAGACCAGCAAGCTCTTTTTGTTTTTTCCCTCTGGGACTCACTGCGCATCTTCAGCGTTTCCGGTGTTGCAGCTTCTTAGATGAATGATTTGTCTGTTTGGTGTAGGATTAAAGACACATGTTCCTGCCTAAGAAGACAAAATACAGCCAAAAAAATTGCCACTGCTGGAATTTTGTCGTTCCTAGTGCTGCTGTTAGTGTATGTGTTTTGTTTCAAAGATAACAAACCTCTATTTCACAAAGGACTGCCTTAACTTTTGATTTGCTAACAATCAACAATTTATTCTTGGAGTTACTGATTCTTCACTAGTCTCTTCACACACCTTCACAGTTTATCAAAAAACTTACGATAAATACACAAGTGATTTTACCTTTCTTTGATTTTTACAGTGAAATGCACTATAATTTTTCTTATGCTCCATTTTTGAGTCTTATGATTACATTTTTTATTTTCTGCTTTTTAGTCTCTAATGGAATTCTCCAATGTGCAAAATCTTTTCTTTGGGCGATATAATTTCCCCTTCAACGATGTCATCAACTTCCTAGACAAGTGTTTTCCCAACTTTAGGGGACATAGAATCATCTGGAAACTCTTAAAATACAGATTGGAGCCTTACTTTTAGAGATTCTGATTCAGTATTTTGTGGTGCATTTCTTATATTCTCTTAGATGATTGTACTAGTTTGTGGACCATACTTGAAATAAACCAATCTTCATAACTTTTTGTCTCTATTAATAGTGTCTTTTCTTAAATACCAGTATCCAATCTTGCCCAACTTTCTCATCTTTTTGCTTTTGTACCTTTGGGAATCAGATCTAATAGAGCCCATCATTTTATCCATGACCCTCAGAGCCCCCTGCAGCCACAAACACTTCTGTAGCTTGGAAGGCTTTCCACACCTGCCACACTTACACTACTTGATTTAGCTACACCTACTCCCAGCATCAAAATTCTTCCGGGTCTTTAAAGTGTGGGTGCCTCCGCCTGTAACACTCACCTGCTCTTACAACTGTGACATAGCTGCAAACTCATGAATCATTGAAGGGTAGAGAATAGGGTTATGTTATGTTAGAGACTCTGCGAACTTGAATTTAAGGGAATCTAAATTATCTGTTTTGTTTAGATAGAAAATTCTTGGGATAAGTTGGGGTAAGAATCTGTGTCTTCCTTTATTTTTTTCTGCTTTTTCTATCTGCTTCTGTGACTCATTACCAAGTGAACTGAATAAAAATTGAACTGTTTCCTACTTGGTAATGTTAGCCTTTCTTTTCTTGTACCTCTTGCCCCCACTACTTTTGGAGTAATAAGCTATTTTTAATAGTATAGAAATGACCTTTATGCTGGTTGAATATATTGTGTTAATTATAAAGATTTTAAATTTAATTGGGACAGAGAAAAGGAAAGTATCACAATATTGGAATGAAAGTATAGTGTTAACTACCAACCTCCATTGCTGTTTACTCTCTATATTGACAAACTTAACTTGCTGAGGGCTAAAAATTGATTTGTCCTGTCTCATTTCCATTATAGTTAAAGTCATTATGTGAAACATAAACATAGCAGCTTTTGACAAAGAGGGAAAATGTGTCTATCTTTACAGTTAACTAGGAAACTGGCATTTAAATATTTCAGTCTACTGGGTCTTTATTGCAGAGAATATAATTGTTAAGGATGTGATATTCTAAAATGGCAAGTCATGAACACTTAGTTAACCTTTTTAGATTATGTATCCCTTTCACTATGAGACCTAAGTATAACTTTCCACTTTCCTCTGCATTCTTCAGTTCCTATACATCTACTGAACAAGGTATTATAGAAAAATTATATAATTATAATTATATAATTTTACAAAATTATAAGGAAGGTGCAGTCACACTCTATGAAGATTTGCTATTTAGCTGGACAGATGAGGCAAATGAGCAAAACAAAAGTGGAAGGCAAGTGTTCTGCGTTTGGATAACACAGAAGGACTCCTTCAGAACAGGATGAGAGCACTTGGATTGCTGTTAGGTGGAGAAGGAAGTGAAAGAGATCTGTGTGGGATGAAGTTGGGGAGACATCTTCCTGGAGGGTACAGGTCACGCATTTGACCTGGAGTGCACTGAAGCCCAGGCAGTCCTCTAGGGTCTCCCCGAAGATGTAGTTTTGTAGGATGCTTGAACCCAGCAAAGGTTAGGCACAGGGGATTCTTCAAGCAACAGCCCCTGGAACTGGAGAAGATGGAATCGGGATAAATAATAACTCTGCAGTGGGAAGAACCATCTCTTCCCCTAGTCAGTGGAAGGGAAGAAGGCATTGATACTGAGAAATGTTGAGAAAGCTTCTGATGGATGGCTTAGAGACTTCCCAGGAAAGCAAATCTTGTTAGATAGTCCCTCAGAAGCTAAACCTAAAATTTGTACTCTGGTAAAGAGATTTATCAAGGGAAATTTTTAGGAGAAAGAGCAGGAGTGAGGCAGGACAGGGCAAGGAAGGAAGTCAGAATGTAAGATTTGGGCTAATGCAGAGATTCAGGCTACTCCCAGGAAAAGCTCTAAGTCAGAATGCCACCAGCCAGATGTCTAATCTTGAGAAGAAGGGACTCAGTTTTGTACTCTGTGACCATTAATCATTAGCTGGCTGCAGGTTGCCTCCAGGAGGAGCATGGAGTGTTAACCTCTCAGGTATTTCCAGCCATGTGGCTTCTGTTTGCTGAAGGCAATTCTCTGAAAGGAGTCGAGCAGCCAACACTCACAGCAGTTGGGGCAGGGACATACTTGCCAGGAAAGAGGATCCGGGTGGGCACGGAGGGATCTGCTGCGCAGATCTTATGCCCAAATAAAACACTCTTTTCAGTCTTCTCATTTGGTCACATACTCTCCTGGACCACTCTCTGACACATACTTAATTAGACTCATCATTCACAAATCGATTCATTGTCTCCTCCCACACACTGTTCTTCTACACTCACCTCCTACCCCAAAGATCTGCTTTTATATCTATTTTTTGCCTGTTTTGGACAAGGTCACAGAACAACCACTCAGCATCAAAAGGACTCATTTTGATTAAAGCCAGCATCCAGAGAGAAAGCAGGGAAGTCTTTGGGACCAAGCTCTTTATCTATCCTTTAAGTTATGGCTCTGCACATTGGCTTTTAGGGTAGAAATTACTCTTGTTGCCTAGAAGGTAATAGGCAACTAGAGAATTACATTGCATAGAAACATGCAATTCTTTTGCAAGTTGTTCTCAAAGATGAGTGCGTGTGAAGGCCAAAATACCTTAGAATTATTTAGATTTACAGTAATATGCACTACCTAAGTAGAATTTGAATATTTGGAAGAGTCAAGGTGAAATTTCTAATCAATCTGTCTGATTACCTATTATAATAACATGAGAAATTTAAGCAAACCCTAGTAAAATAATACCCAGGTTTGTTAAGTAGAATCTCAGAGCAGAGAAGAAGGGAGACAGGTACTAGTATACTTGGAGATATCTAGGAGTCTTTAGATATAGTTAGGGTCTAGTCTGTATTAGTTAGCTGTTGTGAGGCAAAAAACAAACAAACACACAAAAACAAACAAACAAAACATATCCAAAGCCCAGTGAATTAAAACAAAAGCATTTATTATTACTCATGAGCATGAGTCTGAGGGCCAGTTGCATAGTATTTCCATTTCCGGTTGGTCTCAGCTGGATGTGCTCATCCATCTGAGGTCAGCTGGGGATGGGATAGAAGGTTTGGCAATCATGTTTGCGCTTTCACAGCTATCTGATCTACAGTGAGACACCTGCTCTTCTCCAGGTGGTCTCCTATTCCCCAGGTGGTCTCTTATTCCCCAGGTCACATGAGTATGTCCCATTGTGGCTGGGCAGAGCTCCAAGAGACAGAACAGAAGCATGGGCTCTTGAGTTCTAGGCTCAGAACTGACAGGTTGTTACTTCTGTGGAATTGTATTGGTCAGAAAAATTCAAAAGGATATTCCAGAGGACTCCAGAGTTGAAAGGCCAAAGGATCTGATAGAGGGAGACCAATAACTAAGACCGACAGTACAATCAATCCACCACTTAGACTTAACCTTTCACTTTACTGTCATCAAAGTGGTTAATTTAAAACTTAGACATGTCACTCACAAATTGATTCTTTATTATGTCCACTCCCTCCCACACCCCTCTATTATGAGCAGTACAGCATTTGAAATTTGACCTGTACCAGCAGCGGCAAACCTGTGGCATGCTTGGCACAGCCAGCTGTTTGTTATCAGAAAGCTTTCAGAGATTCGCCATCACTGACCTGTGGCCACAGAATATGAAAATGTACTTTAAAAAGTTTAACCCACTCATGACATGCTTTTGTTCTGGTTTCAATTTGCAGAAAGTACCTCTGCAGATAGATGGATGAAGTGAGAAAAACACCTTTGAAACTAATTTTCTGATATATTAACTATGGAGTACTGATACGTGGTATTATTGGCTACAGTATATTCTGAACTCTGAATTGCGCATATTGAGCAGTGCACCTCAGGAGAGCCTTGTATTTCAATAAACTTCCTCCCCCACAGAGCGGGCACTCTTAGGAGGAAGTAGGCTCATGGAGACAAAAGTCCCCCAGCGTGTCCTCTCTCTGCGCATGAGCACATCGGGAGAATGCGCAGCTACAGATCACACATGCTTCACTTCCCTGCTATTTTTCAAAGTGAGTAGTGTACGTGTTGTTTTGGCTGTCTCGGTTTTTCCACATCTGATACCTCCACTCTCTGGCTCTAGCCATCTTTCCCACTAAACTAGGCCTAAAATCAGGGTTGTTTGGAGTCATCATTCCTAAACTCTCAAACACGCTGAAGCTGTTCTTCCCTCCTACTCCACCATCCAAAATGATCTACTCACCTCTTGACACTTTAAAATCCAGCCATTGCTTCAAGAAATTGGATCAAAATGTCTTTGGGTCTTCCTAAGACTCTGTTGGCTACATCAAAACTATGAATACTGAATAACCATGCAACTTATCCTGACCCTAACACTATTCAGTCTTACATAGCTGCCTGGCTTTTCTTAAATGTATAGACTCACCTCATCCACATGGCTGGTGAATGTGGTGGGAGGAGCCAGTTGAACTGCTTTCAGTGCACAGTAGTGCTGGGTACATTCATGATATTATCACCTCCAAGAGGCCAGGAAGTTGACTTGCTCTGTTCATAACCCTATACACAGCATACAGCTCATAGAACATTCTTCATGACAGCTACTGAAGAAATAGCAAAGAGCCGTCCAGCTGTAAGTATTTAATATGTACACTGAAGTTTCAGCAAGAAGAAACAACAAAGTAGTCAACATTTTGAGTGTGTTTTGAATTCCACTTACTTTTGAAAATGAGGCCCAATTCTATGAAAGGTGATTTGCCAAGCATTGGAAAGGTAAGAGAAAACAAGACCTAAACCATTAAAGACCTTACAGGTTCGGGTGGGGAGACCTTTCCTGAGTGACTTTTGTAAGTTTGCTTATTAAACAAATGTTGGTAACTGGTTCAGGTTATCAGCAACTGCAGGCAATAGTGTTAAGGACCCTAACTCCTAGGACATGAATGCAAGATTATTGGCTCTGTATACAATCAGGGTTTTGGCTAAATCATGTAATTCTTCTGGAGCTCAGCGTTCTTATCTACAAAATGAAAAGAATATCTCAAAGGAACTTTTTACTTCTTATTTTTTGGACTGGATTCTTACAAGAAAGGCTTAGCAACTCTCTGATGGAACCATATTATTTTAAATCTAGGGAAACAAATCTGAAACTTCAAAGTAGGTCATTATTTTTCTATTTGTCTGACTTGTCTTTTTGAGCACAGACAAACCTCCTTCATCTCAATGTGGATGAGAATGTTAAGATTCTCCCCATAAATCCATATGACATTTACCAGAAATGTTATTTAGCATATTGCTAACCTATCTATGATCCTGAATTTGTTGAAATAAAACAAAACAACAAGAACAGAAGTGTTTATTTCTTCCTGACTGGGCTTGATCAAAAGGATATTTTGTCAAATTCTGTTGCTAATCTACCTATCTAAATGTTCTTTTTAAATCTGCCCAGGGACATAATGTAACAGATGGAAATTCATCACTGTTAGTGCTTACCTCAAACGAAACTGAAGAAAATGCTTGTTCTGGCTGATATTATGTCTTATTCCCCAATTCCCAGACTTGACCCAGGGGCAGTTGTACATTTCCTTAACCATCTTGGGACTCCTAGGGGCAGAGAAGAGGGCAGTACTGGCTGATGTTCTTGTAGATTTGCCTCTGCAGCTTTTCATCACTGGAGTTCTTGCTCAATTTTTGGAGGCTGTCCAACTTTGCAAACTTCCAGAACGAGCACTTCTATAAGCTCTGGCCCAACTCTGGGCTGATACCATACCTCACGTTGGTGTGTTAACCTATTTCAAATGTTGGCAATGACGGATTCTTTTAATGTTTGTCTCTCTGAACCTCTCAGCATTGAAAAATGCTTTGTTTCTGGGATTGCACTTGCCTGTCCTCCCACACGATGAAGCAAATGTCTCCATGACAGATGGGCCCTGCTGCATCCCTAAAAGTCAGCAAACTAGGAGCTTATTAAGCCAGAGGGAAAAGAATGTCCAGAAACCAATATAGGAAGCCCTTTCTGTTACTCCAACTTTGCAATTCTGGGTTTCAACTGGCTGAAACCTTTGTATGCATGGAGAAGAGAAATTGCCCTGAAGCTGGGGCACCTAGCTGGCCAACATTCTCCTGGGAGACTTTGAACCAGCATTTACCATACAGGAAAAAATTAACATATTGTGGCAGAAATGAGAGGGTATACTAGTAAGTTTTCCCATCACTGGGACAAAGTACCAGACCCTGAAATTTAAAGGTAGAGAGGCTTAATTTAGCTCACAGTTTAGGGGATTCTTTCAATGGTCAACTGGCTTCAAAATGGATCATCATGAGGAAAGCGTGTAATGAAGCAAAGATGTTTAGCTCATAGTGGTTGGTAAACAGAGCAGAGAAGCAATGCCAGAGAAGGGGTGGGAGACCAGTTATGGTACCCAAGATCACCCTTCCATGACCAACACAGACATACCTGGAAAGGTGTGCCATTAATCACCTGGGTAGATCTCAAGTGCAGATATGAGAGGTAGAAGGAAGACTCCATTTAGAAAAATTCTGTCCAAAGTTGTTGAAGGAGATGGTGTTTCTGGGTGCAGACCACTTGATGCTGCCCAGAACTGGGCAGTGACTGCCATTTACTTGTTGGTCCAATGGCTTTCCCATTACAGTGATAGCCAGAATACTTTTTATGGCCCACTCCCCACCTCTATCCAGTGTAGCTTATTCTACCCAAACCACCTTCCTTACTTGCTTCAGTTATATAGCCTTTGCTTGTCTCCCTGCTGCTGGCCCCCAAAGACATCTATGCTATGTAAAAAATATAGGCAGAAATTTTATGACCTGGCCTGGAATTCGTATAATATCACTATTGTCATACTGGCTATTCTCTGCAAATCCATCCAATGACAAAGTCCTGTCTAGGTTCATGAAGAGAAGACATGGAATCTATTTCTTACTGGGAGATGGAGGATGATGAAGCTCTGGAAGTTTACACAGAACAGGAAATACTATGTTCTCTAGATTTGGAATATAAAATCTGTGACTTTTTCCTTAGTACACCAAGTACATTCCCTGTTCTGGTTTGACTTTTCCCTTCCATTGTCCAGAATTTCTTCCCCTGGTTATGCATGTGATTCACTTCTTAATTTTTCTTGCATCTTTACCTAAATATTTTCTTTGAAAATTCATACCTGGACATGCTGAAAAAATTAAAATCCACCCACTTTGTAACCTTTATCTGCTGTCTTTTATGCCACAGACTTTTGTGCTGTGTTCTTTGCTTGGTTATTCTAGCTTTTACCATCTCTCCATTATGGGTAAACTTCCATGAAGGTAAAAGCTTTGCTTTATTCACTGCTCCTTCCCAGGTCCAGAAGTGTGACTGACAAAAAGGTCAAAATTCAGTGAACAGCCTTTGAGCACATTCATGAACATCTACCCTCAGAAAGAAATGGCACTGGCCATTTGTCCACATTTACTTTGACTCTTAGGTACCTAGTAGAGTGACAGGTTTATAGATATAAAAGTATCACCATGATCACTTATATTGCAACCACATTCCCTGACTATAAATTAACAAAGTTAAGCAGTATGTATGTTAAATTGTACCCTGACAATGCATCTCTTGCTTCCAATTAGAGACAGGAAGCTGTAAAAATAGAAGAAAATTCCAGGCAATGCCCAGGAAATGAGCTGTAACTCTGACAGTGAACATTTAGGACTCTGCTGGATTTTCCTCCTGTTATGGCTTACGTTTAGATGTCTCCCCAAAGACTCATGGAATCCTATATGGGGCTTTTTCTAGATCCAAAGGTGATTAAATCTAGAGTATGTGATGCTGGGATTGATTCATGGTGCAATGCTAGCTTAAGGGCACTGGGATTAAGGGTGTGAATGCTGCCTGCCCTAAGTTCTATGGATGTAATATAAAGTATATAAAGAGCTATGATCATTCCTTGCTCACTATTTTCTGCCCACCATAAACTGTTTCTCCTCTGGTGATGTCTCTGTTTGCCAATCTGCTGTGCAAACCTGCCTTGGAGCCAGCTGATTATGGATTTAAACATCTATAAACTGAACTGATGAAATTTTTCCTCCTTTAACTTCGGATGTTGGGAATTTTGTCTCTGTCAGAAGAAAGTAACTAACACAGAATTTGGTACCAGAAAATTTATGTTGTTGCTGTGACATTAGCAGGTCATGTGGCTTAAGAGCTTTCAAAACTGGTTTGTGGAAAAGGGGAAAGTTAGGAAAGGTTTGGAGATGCTGGCTGAAAAAATACAGCTGAACTGCCTTAGGTAACAGTTGATGTGAGATTCTGGCCAGAGCTCAGAAGACCAGAATAATGATAAAAATATAGCTAGTAAAGACCAGGCTCAGGAGATTTATGCTAGGAATAAGGACTGCATTGGTTGTTGAACTCCAGATGATGTGTGTTACATCGTGCCAGAAAGTTTGTTTGCATTTTACTCATGTCCAGAGAGTTTCCCTGAGACTGAGGTTAAGGGCAGTTGACTAATTAATCTGGCCAAAGAAATTTCAAGGCAGTCTAATATTGAGACAATGGCAATTCTACTGTTGGGGGCTTTTAGCCAGATTTAGAGCAAAGAGTCTAGCAGAATGATTTAAAGAATTGTGCGTTTGTCTAGAAAGGAAGCTCCACTAAAGTTGCATGCACTCTGCAAAGATGAAACAAAGGAGAAATTGATTACTGAAAAGACTAGCAAGTAAAAAACCAAGCATTTCAGAAGAAGACAACAGAAATGGCCTGAGGACATCACAAGAACAAGCAGGACTCCAACCTCTGCAGTCTTAGAGCTACAAAGGTGAAAGACTGTTTTAAAAAGAGAGCCCCAGAGTGCCATGTTCCAGAACGGCAGTGGACTAGGGAAGTTGTTCTTTAGAATTTGTTTCATAGGCATTTGACTACTTCAGGCAAGAGTGAAGAAAGCCTGATTATGTTTCAGTTGGTGGCAGAGACTGGCATAATTCATGTGGTGCTGGTTTTAGGTGAATGGAGAATGCAAGAGTTGTGGGATCAGGAAGGCTTTCATCCTGATTTCAGGGGAAGGCCAGGGAGGCCAGACAGTGTGCCCCTGAGAGGGCAATATGTGAAACTGAAACTGTGAGTGTGAAGCCAAGATGTAATGGAGACTCCAGAAATTTGGAGAAACCAGGAATATGGGCCATTTTGGGAAAACTGCAAGGAGGGGGTAGAGCTGACCCAAGACAGACATCATGGGAGCCATAACCATCTGTAGTGCTATAGGATTAGAGACATCCAAGTCCTTTAGAGTTCACAACTTGCCATAGATTGTTGGGGATGCTGGAGGTGGAACTGTGAGGTTTAACGTTCCGGTGGATTTTGTTCCCATTCCTTGCTATCCCAGTTTGTAACATTTGAAATGGAAATGTCTATTGAAAGTTGGAAGTGTATAATTTTCTTTTTATTCATACAGGGGCTTGGAGCTAAGAGTTTGCCTTAAATCTCAGAGGAGACTTTGGACATGGACTTCTCAGCAATGGTGAAACTGTTAGGATTTTGACAACTTTTGGAAATGGACTAAATAACTTTTGCACAAAGGGATGTGCATGAGTCTTTCAGGAACCAGGGATGGAATATTATGTCTTGTGTCTAGATTTCTGCCCCCACCCCAAGCTTCATGCAGTCATAGATGGGGCTTTCTCAGAGGTAGCTGGAACTAGAGTGTGATTCTGGGATAATTCATGGTGCAATGATGGGCTCAAGGGCTTTAGGATTAAGAATTTGAGTGCTACTGCCATAAGTAGCCTGGATAATATTTAAGGAAGAGAAAGCTGTGGTTGTCCCTTTCTTGTTTTGCTACCTTCTGCCGACCATGAACTATTTCTCCTCTGCTATTCCTGTCTGCCATGCCATGCTGTGTTGAACCCAGTAGATTATGAACTGAAACCCCTTCAAACTGTGATGCAAGCAAACCTTTCTTCTTTTAACTTTGGGTGTTGGATATTTTGTCTCAGCAACAAGCAAGTTACTAAAACACTCGCCATTGTCTGTTGTCTGACAGAATTCACCTGTAAGTTAATTGGAAAGTGACTTTTCTCTTTTTCTGGTGCCTTAGAAAATGGGAAAACAGTAAGACTGTTACCTCAAGCATTATCATGTTGTTAATTGGGCAATTTTGCTGTCATAGGGGAACAACTTTTCTTATTTCTACATAGTTCTTTAAACAATCACTGCACATTCCTTGATGTCATTTGGTGTAATCTAGTGGTATTTCCAAGTGGATTATACAACGATGATTTACATTTGGTACATTTTTGCATTTCAATTACATGTTACTCACTAAGGAGCACAAGGTGATAACTTGCTAGTTTTCCTTTGGACCCTATTATCAAGTATATACTTCCAGAAGTACAACATGAATCTGGGCTAAGATGCAGGTAAGGGAACATTTCATTATTTGCTGCATTTGACAGTGTTGCTCCTCTTCCAAAGAGAGAAACAAGAGTCATGCCCCCAAACAGCTTTAACGTGATGGACACAATTGTACTAGTGACCTAGAGTCAATGAAGTGCCATCTGAGTCAGTGTAGCTCACAGTGTCATCATCACATCTTTGTACAAGGGCACTGAGACAAAGGATGTCTACAAGAGTGAGGCCAAGGGCAGCCTGTTCTCCATGTTTAGAGGTGTACAGGGCAAAGGGAATCCAAGGACTGTGGCAAGGTTGTTTCTTCCTCAAGCAGAGAATATGAGAGTGAAAGGACTTAACATGCTTCAAGCTCCTTCCAAGACTCGGTAAGAAGAATATAAACTATTAATGAAATTTATGGGTAGAAGCACTTTGAATATAAATGAAGCAACCAATGGCCCTTTTGATTGGCATTTATATCTTCTTTTATAGAGATCACATAGAGTAGTGTTATAATTCCTGACAGTTTTGATTGTAAAATATATGGCACTTTAAGCTTCTTGGAAGAAAGCAAGAGATGATTAATATTAATAATAGACAACTAAGTACACAACAGATATGAGTAATATGTTTTGTATTTATAGTTATTGTTTTACCTCATTGGAAAACATTATATGCTTTATTGTTAGGAATACAGT
>RJWM01033998.1:0-20086 GCA_004363535.1 Dasyprocta punctata
AGATTGACAGATAAAGACATGTAGGATGGATCTGGTCTTATGCATATCAACTGTTCTCTCTCACCAGTTAATGCATTTAGTAGTATAGACTTTTAAACTATCTTATGAATACCCTTATATAAAACTATGTCTTTTTTTTCCATACCTTCCTTCCTCGGTTCCCCTTGTAATACTTCTTATTGTCTTCAAAGTAAATGCCCTTACCAATTGGCCAAATATAGTCGAATGAAATAGTACTGAATAAAACCAATAACAAATAAGATAATAGAGGCAATACATAGTAATGCAATGTTGATTTCTATTAATGCTTCACGTTAGCTTCAAGGCAGTTGCCTATATCATCTGTTGTAATACAATCATACTAAGATAGGTTAAAATCCCTCAGAACAAGCAGCGAAAGTATTACCTGGTTTTGAAGCAAGGTGATCATGTATCACTGAAGGCTACCCTTATAAATTTTGTTATCTTTACAATAGCTGTCTTTGTTATCATTTATGATAAAGATAGGCCGGTCGAGGTAGAATAGGGTTAAACTAAACAGCTCATTGAAAACAATACTGGACTTAAATCCCGTTAATGGATTATTCATTTGTCTGCCCTGCTCGGTGATATCTCTCTGTCTCTTTTTCTGGAGCAGTGGACTTCTTTATCTCTCTCTAGAATGTCCTTCAGTATTCTTTGTAGGGTTGGCTTGGTTGTCATAAATTCCTTTAGTTGTTCTTTGTCGTGGAAGTATCTTGTTTCTCCATTGATTTTAAAAGATAATTTTGCAGGGTACATTAATCTGGGTTGGAAGTTATTTTCCTCCCAGTATGGGTTACCAGGCAGCAGCCCCGTCCTCTCTCGCACTGCACCAGACATCCGCGGAGCAGAAACAGGCTTGGGAGAGGCAGTGGACCAACACGGCCTCACTGGCGAGCCCAGGAAAATGCCAAGACAGAAAGGTAGAGGGCGCTCTCTGGACTCTGATACAAGCAGAACCAATTCCAGGGAAGCTAACGCTGAAATGGTCAAGAGTCCAAAAATTAAACTCTCAGGGGAGATGACAACTGAAGTGGGGAGACAACTCCACGAAGCTATGAAAGAAATTAAAGCGGCACTGTTAGCCCAACTGAGAATTGAAATGAAATACATAATAGCGGAATCGCTAAGTGCCTCTAAAGGAAACATAGCCGGAAAGGTGGAGGATGGAAAATCAAAGGAAATTGAGAATGAAACAAATAAAGACCTAGAACGCATTAATCAGATTCAGAGAGACTACCAGGATATCAAAGACTCCAATAAAAGTTGGCAGAACCACCTGAAGGAGACTAAAGATAGACTTTCGTATCTGGAAGAAAGAATGGAAACTTGGGTGAGAGAAAGAAGGGACTTTCTCAGAAATCTGTAAGTGGCAGTGCAATGGCTGCAAGACAACCCAAGGAAACATAACTTACGAATAAAAGATGTGAGTGAAAAAGCAGGGGTCAATACAAATCAAATTAAAAGACTATTTACAGAAATAATTTCAGAAAACTTTCCAAGCATGGGAACAGGAAGAGACTTTCAGATAACTGAAGCATATAGAACTCTAGCTAAACTTGACCAAAACGGGCCTACACCCAGACATATAATAATCAAGATTTCAGAAATTCAACACAAAAACATAATATTAAAAGCTATTAGAGAAAAGACACAGATTACCTACAAAGGAAGGCCCATCAGAATCACGACAGACTTCTCAACACAAATCATCAGGTCAAGAAGAGCTTGGAGTGAAATATTTCAAGCCCTACTAGGTTTTCTATATGAACAACCATATTGTCTGCAAACAGGCATTGTTTTATTTATTTATTTCCAATCTATATGCCTTGAATATCTTTTTTCTTGCCTTATTTCACTGCCTCTGTTTTCATTGTTATGTTAAATATAGAACATGAGAATGGACATCTTTGTCTTGCTCCTGATCTTAGAAAAGCATTCAGTCTTTCATCATTTTGATGTTAGCTATAGGTTAGCTGCAGCTGTTAATTTGTTACATTGATTGATCTAACCCTTGCAATCCCAGGATAAACCTTGCTTGGTATTACTGGATTTCCTTTTTTTTTTTATAAGTAGGATTTTATGTTTCCCTGTTTTGTTTATGGTATTGGGGATCGAATCTAGGTGTGCTCTACTATTGACATTCATCCCCAGCCCTGCCTTTTTATAATTATTTGTTTAAGACAAGGTCTCACTAAATTTTCCAGGCAGAATTCAAACTTGGGATCCTCCTGCTGTACTTCCCTAAGTACTGAGGTTACAAGTTTGCACCCCCATGCCCAGCTGCCACTGTTCATGAGGTTTATAGGTGTGTTGTTTTCATATATATATACATACATTTTTTTAAAGATAGTAAAACCCAACAAAGCAAAGCAGAATAAAACCAATCAAAACAGAGCAGTGCAATTAGTACAGAACTTCAAAGCAGGACAACAGGAAACCAACAATGGCTACCATAGTATATCTTGTTATCTTCACAGTAGTTGTCCATTCCCCCAGACATAGCAAAATTCAACCAAACAAAACAGAATAAAACCAATCAAAACAGAGTATTAAATGAAGCAAAACAATAAATTGGAACAAAACAAAACAGTGAGAACAATATTGGACTTCAAAAACAAGACAGAAAGCAATCCCCCATTTTTGCTATATTATATGCTGTTATCCTCCCAATAGATGCTCAGACCACCAGCCCCAGGCTTGCAAAGTCAACCAAACAATACAAGCATTCAGTTGTTTTTTGTACCTCAGTTGCTATCAACTCAGCCTGTCCTCCAAACCAGCCAGTTGCCCACCGTTGGGGGTGGAGGTAGAGGAGGGCAGTTCCCAATTCTCAGCCCATGTGCCGGTAGGCCCCCAGGAGGCGCTGTCTGGTTTCCTCTCTTCCTGGACCCTGTGTGGCTTGCATGACTTACCAGAAGGGCTAATTGGCTTCTTCTTGATGGGCTCCTCCGGGCTCCCTACCCCAACCCTCCACCCCACCCTTACCCCTCCCCACCCCCAGCATGGCTTCTGCAGGTTCACAGGAGGTACCTTCTGGCTTCTCTCTTCCTCGGCCCCACATGGCTTGTACCTGGTTTTTATATATTATCTTGTCTTTTGATATCAATAGTAATGGTCTCATTGAAAGAACTCAGGAAAGTTCTTTCCACTTTTCTTCTGGTGCACAAGACAATGAGGAAAAGAAAAAGAAGAAGAAAAAAACAGAATTTCCATAGTCTCTATGCATTAGTAGGTGGCCTTCACATTCTTTGAATTCAGAAATAGAATTTTCTCTTTAAATCTGTATCTGCACATGACATCTAGTAGGGTGGGGCAAGGGAAAGTGTAAATGAGAATGTCATCCCTGTTTAGGTGGTATTTTGAATTGTCTTCCTTGACCTGTTATCATTTACTTTTGAAAATGCTCAAATAGCTATTCTATATAGACTATATGGTTGTATTCTCTCCAGTAGGAGATACAGGTTTTCTTCTGTCTTGGAACCCTGAAATTTTTTTTTTTTTAAGAAAAAGAATAGGGAACAAAGAAATAGAAGAATATATTAGGCATTTTTGAGGTATATTAGGTGTTTTTGCTTTTGGAAAGAAAGATAAACAAAGCTGAGGCAAATATTCCTAGGCTTTGCAGCTTCTTTGATGTTCACATCAAAACCTGGAAATGTCAAATGAATAAATTGCATGTGGAATTTATACTTGTTTTCTGTTAATGCATAATAAATCATAACAAATATATTTTATAGTAACACAGATTTATTTTCTCACAATCCTGTAATTCAGAAGCCCAGGTGTGTTCAGCTGGGTTTTCTGCTCAGCGGCTCTCATAAGGCCAAAGTCTGTGTATCATTTGGATGAGGTCTGGACACTCCCAGAAAGAATCACTTCTAAACTCATTCCAGTTGATTGCATAATCTAGTTCCTTACAGTTTGTAGGACTGAGGTTCCCAATTCCTTGTCACTTGTTATCCAAAACTTGCCCAAAGGGTCTTGTAGGGACCACATATTCCTTCACTTGACTCCCACTATCCTCAAAGCAGCAGTAGACTATCATAAAGCCCCCCATTCTTTAAATCTGTATGACTTCCCCTATTGTCTTCTTTATGTTCCTTTATGTTCCTTTTAAAGGCCAGGAAGTTGGCCAACTATTCATCTAAAGAAACTGGTGAACCTAAGCCATTTTTCCCTGAATGCAAATTGGCATAGCATTTATAGGGTGGTATATGTGAGAACTGCTGGCTCCTATCTTGATATGGACCCTCATTTCTTAGGCACCATTGTAGACTGGGCAACACAGATGAAGACTTTACAATACTGGCTACTTGCCTAATTTTTTCTGAGACTCAGTCCTTGAGTCACTTCTGGGAAATCTTTCTTGACCTCTGTTGGTGAGTGAGGTGCCTCTCATCCTCACTTCTAGAATATCTTGTGCATTTTGTTATCTTCAGGAATCTATGTTTTTTTCATAGTTACCTACTTACAGATCTGTCATAATTCACTGAACAGTGAGCTCCTGAACAGTAGAGACTTTCCAGTGTCTTAGTATTCTGAGTACCTAAACTACTACTTGGCCTGTTGTGGCCAAGTACATTAATAATGTAACAAAGGAAAAAAAGTAAACATAAAAAAAAACTAGTCATCCCTTGTACTGAGTCCCACATACTCCACAAGTCAGTCCATATAAAACAATCCATTAATTTCTCTCAAAGCAATAAGTAGAGATATTCTACTTTCCCTATACCCATTAAATAACTATAAAATCTACCATGTGACTCAAGTCAGAAATCTGACTTTTTGACTTCTCATTTTATTATCACTTTCCTTAGCCCCAATCCACTAATTATGGTTTATCCATTTTACTTCCAAAACACTGCACTTCTCTCAAGCATTCAAGTCACTGTTCATGTATTCCATATTTTCTTTATCTACTCACTTCTTGATAGGCACCTAGATAAGACAGACTATTAGAGAAGAGGAAGAAGATGGGTAAAAAGGAAAGAGAAGGGACTTGATGGAGGGATGAACATGATCAAAGTACTTACACACATGTTTGAATATGCCAAAATAAAACCCACTATTCTGTGTAGCTACTAGGCACTAATAAAAATTCCTTTAAGTTAGGGCATTTTTTCTGTTTAAAACAATATGATGAGACAAGAACGTTTTATTATTGTGTGAGGGTGACTCCAGTGTCAGATCTTTTCTAATAGACAACTTGCTAGAGCCAGGACACTCCCAGTTTTGCTAGGCTTGATAGGACAAATAAAGAAGCAGGAAGGTGAGCATATTTGAAAAGGATGGTGCTACAGTGAGCCTGGAATTTCAGAGGTGCCAAAATCCAAGAAAGATGAGGAAAGTCCTCCTTAGAAAAGTAGACATAGAACATTAACTTGACTCATTTAATAATTACTATTCCAAAAAAATAAATAATTGTTATTCTTAGCTGCATTGGGATTATGTCTTCTGTTACACCCTTAGGCTTCAATGAAATGAACACTTGTTACGTTCGGGTAAGTTCTAACATTCACTGTTAGATACATTTACGAGACAGAGTATGCTGAACACTGGGTTATAAAGATATATGGCCTTGTCTGTCTTCCTGATCTTTACAGTCTAAAGTCTTATTGATAGTAAAAACAAAAAAAGAAGGTAATCAAAGGTTAAATAAGATAAAATAGAAATAATAAGTTGAGTTTGTTTTAATGTCAGGCCAGTAAGCAACAAGGGCAACATCTGATATCTGAGATACATGAATGGACTAGATTTTAAGAATCTCCATGTACTATGTCTAGTAAAGTATTTCAGTTTCTATCAATGCAGACTGTAGGGGAAAATACAGGGACTTTTCTGGTTTCTAACTGGTCAAAAGGAGAAACAAAATATTTTCCACAAAACTCAGATAGAGGGAGGCTGCTTCAGTAAGTTACTTGGATCAGTGTTGATTGCTACCAGTATTTGTATCAAACATTGTTCTGGGTATTAAGGGAAATTCTGTTACCCTAGAAAAATAATGTTGGTTTCAGGTAAGTAAACTGAAAAGCCTGTTTCACTTTGCCTTGGGGAATGGAGGCAAAAGTGGAAATAAATGGCCTTAATGTCCATCTGTGGCCCTTGCTGTATCACAAAATCTCAATAATTGGCCAGGAATACAGGCATTTAAGTAGTCCAAGGATAATGTTCCTTCAAGTAACTACCATATGGAAATAAGAGTGAAAGAAGTATAACATTCTGGCATCCTAATGAGTATTTAATGAGAGCTTTGCTAATTTTGCTAATTTTCTTATCTTTTTTCACTTCTGTAGCAGACATCAGCTTGAATATGTCAAAGCCTTTGAAGATGAACCTGAGTTTTACCAAACTGGATCAGATAAACCACTTTTTAAAAAAGATTAAAAATGCACACAGTTTTGCACATCGCAAGGAAACTTCAGCCCTGTCAGACTCCATGCTGAATAAAGAAGAGCCTTCAGTCTCCAGCTTCCATGGGAAGTTGTCTAAACCTAAAGTTCATGGTGGTGGAGTGCAAAAGATTTCATTGCAAGAAAACACATGGAGAGCTATTTCCTACTTTCAAAAAATTTCTGTTCATACTACTCAGATTGTGGTCTCCATGGAACCTGTCCCTCATCCTAACAAACCGTGTTTGTTAGCGTCACTATCAAACCTCAATGGAAGCCTTACTGTCAAAACAGCACAAAAAGTACCTGGTAAGTCACAAAAACAGAGAAGGAAGTATGGAGATGGGAAAGGGAGAGAGAAAGCAAGCAATATGATTTGCTAACATCTGAAAAATGCCTCGTTTTAAAGATTTATATTACGTAGAAGTTAAAACTATTAAAGGCCATTAGCGATGGGAACAATTCTGTTTTGGTGTCTTATTGCAGAAATACCTTTTTAACAATTCCTTTTGAGCCTAGGTGTTTTAATGCCCTAAACTGTTTCTATCTACTTCTTGAGATGTGTTCCTACAGCTATCTTTAAAACTGTTAGTCCTAATTTCTTTATACCTAAAAAAGCTGTGGTGAAACAAGAGTGTCAAGTTCTGTGAACTGTTAGAATGGTGGTTCTTATCCAAGTGTGGTGGTGCACGCCTTTAATCCCAGCACTCAGGAAGCTGAGGTAGGAGGAGTGTTGTGAGTTTGAGGCCAGCCTGAGCTACATAGTGCAACCCTGTCTCCAAAAAACTACGGCCAGGAGTTTGGCTCAGTGGCTTAAGCGCCTGTCTGGCAGGCGCAAGGTTGCGAATTCGATCCCTGGTGCCACCAAAAAAAAAAAAAGAATGATGGTTCTTACAGTGTGATCTCAGGGCCAGCAACATCAGCATCACCTGGACCCTGGTTGGGAATGCAGCTGACCAGGCAGCCTAGGGCTCTAGTTCAGTAAGCACCGCAGGTGATTCTATTGCACTGCAGTAATTCACTGGTAACAGTTTAGTTAAAAAAGAAAAATTGCTGTGGTTGCAAATATGCTATGCAAAGTAAAATAGAAACCGAGGTTCAACTTTCAAGAATGCCTTTGAGGCATTTTCTCAGGTAACAACACCTGAAAGAAAGATTGTGCTTCTGTGCCTAGCCCAGCAGAGGCCTCAGCCCTGCAAACTGAATGTCATTGATGGGTGGGGAGGTGAGAGGTTAACTGGCAGTGACATCTACATTTTTCTCTTCTGTTACCATGACTAAGTTGTTATGTGCTTTTCATGCTAAATCAAAAAGGGTGGGCAGAAGAAATAGGAGGAGGGGAAGAGAAAAGGCAACACACAGGTGGGAAATCATAGTTTGCAATCACAGAAAGTACTACTGTAAAAGTATAGGGCACAGTGCCAGAGAATTTACTCTGAAAGTAAAAGTAGTCAAAAAGAACTATCTTTTTCCATTTTAATTGGGGGTGGGGGGGAGAGTTGGGGCTATGGGATTGTTCAGGGGTAAAATAAGCTTTTAAACTGTGTACAACCTAGCTGGGCGTGGCGGCGCATGCCTTTAATCCTAGCACTCGGGAGGCTGAGGTAGGAGGAGTGTTGTGAGTTCGAGGCCAGCTTGGGCTACAACACAAGTGCAAGGCCAGCCTGAGCTGCATCGTGCAACCCTGCTTCAAAAAACTAGGGCCGGGAGTTTGGCTCAGTGGCTTAAGCACCTGTCTGGCAGGCATGAGGTTGTGAGTTCGATCCCTGGTGCCTCAAAAAAAAATAAATAAAAAAAAAAACAAAAAAAAAACTGTGTACAACTTGTTGCTTACAAAAAATAATTACATGGCAGCTGGAGACTAGCTGTAACTTAGTTCCACAGATCTACTTGAGCACAGTAGTTTAAGAGATAAAGAAAGTTTTATTGTTAAAATGTATGAATTTTGAGCCAAAACATAGATGATTTATTTCTTTCTCACCAGAAATATTTGTGACCAAGCCAGCTAAAAGCTCTGTATTTTTTTATTGTCTTTAAAGTTAGAAATGAAAAATGTAAGTTTCATGGGACATGAAAGACTATTAAACACTGGATGTTACAATGTCCGATTTATCCACAAATAAATTGCAGCCCAAAAACACTGGACTGGTTCCCATGCCTTTAAAGTTGTGCCTTATTCATAGCTAGGAAAGGTTAGGACTATGAAAGAATTTAAACATACTGTATTCAATTATAAATCCTTCTCTTTCTTTTTTAAAAATCCTTACTGCTTTTAAATTCATTTGCTACTTGTATTTTATCCACTGAAATGGTGTCTATCCTTAGTAAACATTTGGCTCTAAAACGTAATTAAGATCTTCTCACTGAGCAATATAAATTAATAGACCCAGTCTCTTTTGAACTCATCTTCTCAAAAAACTGCATATCTCTTTTACTTTTACAATTCTTAAATGTAGTTAAATCTAGAAGTAGAAATTAATATCTTTTTCTAAAACATACTTTATAAACCTCTACTGGTAATGTCCAACAAACATTCTAAAATAATTATTTATGTCAAATTAAATCCAAGTTAAGTTAAAAATTTAATAGGAAAAATTCAATTTTGAGACCATAAAAAACATCAAAATCTATTTTCTACATTTTAACTTTATATGATAGTATGCTAAAACAAAAAGATAAAAATCAGCAAGATAATTAATTTTAATTAGGTGAAAAAAGATTGTATCAAGTTCTAGTTATAGCTAAAAGATGATTTCTAGGAAAATTTTAATTCAAAAATTGCTTCATATGTTTTAAAAAATTAATTTTAATTTTATTTTTAAAATAATTTAAACTTTGAACTTTATCGTGTTGTCAAATATCTGGAAATGTCATTCTTTGTAGTTTATATTAAATATAAGCAAATATGTATTTTTTTCAAGGTGGAGTTTTGATAAGTGGTAAATAGTGTCCATCACCAAAGTGCATGTACAGCTAGGTGTGGTACATATGTCTGTAACACCAGCACTTAGCAGGCTGAGGCAAGAATATTAAAGTGAGTTTAACACCAGTCTGGGCTACACAGTGAGTTCAAGGCAAGCCTGAAGTACATAGCGAAATCCTATCTTAAAAAACAAACAAACAAAAAAACTTAACTACAGTACTTGTGCGTGTACATACACACAGATACAAACTAGTCATTATTCCTTTTGTAGTTTTCAAGTGACATCATTCTAGATTCCAAAATTTTTATACTTATATTTTTGAATTCAAAGGGTTAATGTCAGATTTTTGTATTTTGAATCTAATACAGAAATACTTAACTCTGTCTTTGATTTTCCAGTTTATATAACTATTGTGACCATCTGCAGCAGCTGCACTTTTCAAATTATTTGCTGAACCAAATTGAGCACAGTGACAAAAGTAGTCATCTCAGATGTACTATTAAACAGAGAAAGAAAAAAGGAGCATTGCCTTGGTACAGTGTAGCCATCTGCTGTACAGATGTTATTGTATAGAATGACTTAAGATAAAATAATTGTAGAAATTTTCATTAAAACCTCAACAATTTGCACTTGTTTATTCGAATCTGCATAGCTCCCCAATGAGACAACACACTTGGGGTTTCTTTGGTTCTCACTCACTTTCTCTTTGATCCTTTTTGATGTGCTGACTTTAATAAACACAGTCAAAAACACTGTGCAAAACATCATGGAAAAAACTACAAAGGAACAATTATAGCAGCAGAAACTACTCTAATCCCTAACTTACGCAAGCTATTTTTAGTGAAATATTTTTTTTAACACTCTTTATGTGACAATGTTATATAAACAGGGGGAAATGGACTTTTCCAGATGAATTTTAATTTAGGAGCTGAAATAAATTTGTAATGCTTGAAGAATCTTATATGCTAAGTAATATTTAGAGACATGCCACTGAATGTGTTATAGGCATGTTCTTTCACTTGTCAGAGATACAAAAAATATTTGAGTTCACTTAATGATTACATTTTTCTATCAAACTGTCATAATCTTATGAGAAGTATGTGAAAAGTGAATAATAAAAGCATTAAAGAAAAAAGTTAATGTTTTGCCCCAACATTTAAATAATCTGAACTACTTTCATATTCATTTACTCATTTTTAAAACCAAATATTTACAAAATATTCGCTGAAGTGGTCAAAACAAAATGAAGTGGTTAAATATTTTCTACTTTACCAAAAAAAAAAAAAAATCCAACAATTCTTCTAAGCCTCTGTACTATTTTGTGACCCGAAAGTGTGAGAGTTTCAAGAAACTTTTTTTAAGATTTTACTCTGCAGATGTTTATGTAGCAGTGACTTAATAATAATGTAACTCTGTTTCTGCTAGAATACTTACATCCTCCCAAGTATCTTTGGTAAAATGTCCCAAACATTCTGATTTTAGTAAATATAATACTTGTATCTTTTAAAGTGGTGTATATTTCAGAAATTCTGATGATTTTTATTGTCAGTAACAAGATGGATCTCATTTAGAAATTATATATTGAAAGGTTTTAAGGCAGCTAATATTTCTTCATTCTATAGTATGTTCTTTGAAAAGAATCTTAAAATCTTTCCCCCATATATATACACAACACAATCTTCATTGCAATTAGAAGTGTGTCACTTTGGAGAAACAGTAATCCGTAGTTATAAATTCTGAAATAGCTGTATAGCAATCTCCGCATGCCGGGGTGGGGGAGTGAGCTGCACACTGTAGCTCCTTTTGTCAGAGGATATCATGGCTCTATTAGGGCAGCTCTCCCTAGATTTCAGCAAACAAGAGTATGCAGTTGAGAGCTGTGAAATTGCTCTACTTAAGGCTGCCTTGCTTTTTCTCAGGAGTACTGATATTGGCAACCTCCATGTTCACAAGGAAGAGGAAAATAGGATAAAAAACAATTTAGGCAGCACAAAGGGGACGAGCCTAAGCAAGACCATTCTGGTACCATTTTAGTCAGAATTGGGAAAATGTTGTAAGGACTCTTGTTGATAGGTACATCAGGGACTTGTCACCCATGTAGAAACTAGTGAATTGAGTTCCTTCTAGTCAAAGAACTGTGGTTTCAATAACTTTCACTACCTGCACTGCTGTCATCCAGATGTACTTATCTTTGTGGCTAAACAAAACAAGAGAAAGAAAACATAGCCATATTATTTTCATGTATACAAAGTGCTTCAGAATTCAGGACCAATAAAATATTTAAAACAAGTTCTTTTTCATGTACTGAAAAGTAAAATGAGGTTATTAATTGATACAAAGTCTTTCAATCTATAGTTAACTGGATCTCCTGAGAAAAATCTAAGACGTCATCATAGCCTTTGGATGCTGCAGAGATGCAAGTTAGCCTAAGGGGAAATAAAACATTAAATTAGATATGACTACCTAAAATAATATGTTGTAATAATAAGCCTTTTACAACACCCCAAAGACCCTTGTTACTTTTAGAAAGAAATAGCATCTCTTTCCAGTGCCTGAACAATAGGAAATGAGTTCTTTGACAGTAAAAGCCAGAGGACAGACCTAACTTTAAGCAGCCACTGAGGACTGAAGTGGAAGTTTAGCTTGTAGACAGCTATACAAATCACTAACAAACCTTAATGAATATTGGGTGTGGGCATAAGGGTTCTGTCATTGTTGACACTGTGTCCCAAGTAGCTTAAAACCAACACTCAAGGAAAGGTGGAGACCTCATTGGGTCTGTAACATCTGGGATTTTATTTGTCATTTTGGCATACCCCGCAAGCGCAAAAGAAAGAGTAAAAGGGGATTATCTTGACAATGAAATGAGTTACTGAATCTTGTGATAATGAAAAGCAGAAGAGTTCTAATGCCTTTCAATAGTCCCTGAGGTAGAGGTACGTTTATGGTTTTGCAGAAGTAAAATGTAGGCGGGCAAAACAGATGGCTTAGAGTCCATGAAACATGACACTCCCTCATCCCAGGGCTGAGTACCACTATTAATCCTGGTCAAATTCCCTCCTATTACTTTATAACAAGGTTCAAAGTTGCTACTGATGAACTGGCATGTACCTCTTTTTTACCTTTAAATTACCTGTAGGTCACAGACTTTTTTTCAATGTAATTTCTGGTCAACTATTGAAACATTTCAAAAAAAGAAAAAAGCATAATAGAAAGTTCTAAAAATTGATTGGGAAATAAATAGAACTAGAAAAATTATTATAACTTTTTCCCCAAAATAATTTCTCATCTTATTACTAATATGGCAGAAGGTAAAAACCATAAATATATGAGCTACTATAATTTTCGTCTTCTTAAAAATAATTTTCAGTGAAGAAGAAATCTCAGTGTACCAATTTATCCTCCTTCCCATTATTGCAAAATGAGTAGTTAGACTTTTGGACATTAATAACATTAACACCACTACCTTGCAAAAGATTTTTTTCATGCCTTAAAAACAAAGAATAGGAATGTTTGACCTTTAAAAAAAATTCAGATTTTTAGTTTTTAGGAACGTTTATGTGGTTGTTCTTTTGTTTAAGCAAATTATGTTCAGCAGCTTTGTACATCTTCTGTTTTATGACATATTCATTTTTCCATTGTAAAGAGCTTGTGTCTATCTTAAAATGTCTATTACATAATTCTTGTTCTTCAGGTACATTTTTGTGGTAGTGCTTATGGTTATTGTTGCTGTTTTGGATTCTAAAAGGAAGTCTTTTAAATTCATAGGACAGTAGTTTCATAGATACAGAAAGTAACCACAGAGTTGAATCTCTGATGTATTAATTTCAGTGCTGCATGCAAAATGAAAACTTTCTAATAAGCAAGTATCTTAGGCTATCAGAGTAATCTCCGCTGTGGTGTAGTGAACATGATGTACCTGCCCAGTCTTTCTAGAGGGAGATGAGCTCACTACAGAGAGATAACCATCTCTGACTTTTTCTTCTGATTCATCACTGACCTGAACTCCATTTGAACCTTGCTAGACAAAAAACAAGCAGAATTCCTGGCCCAAACTATAAAATATAATTAAGCCCTTTTGAAATGATGTGTAAAAGAACATTGCTGTACCCCCACTTATAACTACTACCACCACCACAACCAATAAAGTTAAATCAAGCACTGCCTGTAATGGATTAAAATAATAAATGTTCCTGGATTTCAGTGTTTGAAGTACTTGAAGAAAACAGGCTCCCAGCAGCCTGGGTAGCTGAATGTAGAAGAGACATTTATTAATGACGAGTTCAAGGATTTGGCCTGTTTAAGATCATTACTTTCTGTTTACCGTGTGTTACACATCTCTTGTGTTTTTACACAGCCCACATGTGTCCACATGCAATAATGAAAAGCTTTTTTTTTTCAACAAAAGAATTGTTAATTGTATAAATATGGTTCTCTTGGGGAGTATGAAGTCTTCATAAGATTCTGCTCTCTTCTAATGAGAAATGCAGTTCATTTATAATAATGTTCCACGTAAATCCACCTCCAAATCTTGTCTCTACCTAAATTAGTCTTATTTCTTGCCATGGGTTTTAGTTACCAAATTCCAAACTTAATATAGATGTTGGCCTCAGGTTATACATTTTTAGAATTTTGTCCCATTTTCCTGGCCTTTGTGTGTCCTGTGTATGCTAGGAGAAATAAATTTTATTGCTTTTTGTTTCTTCTAGTTTTAACAAAGGTATGGTAAAGAAAAATGTATTTCTCTAAATTTAGTTGCATTTGTTAAAAAAATAATAATATAAAATCACATATATACATATTAAAGCAGGATGTTTCTTGGATAGAAGAAACAGAGGCTTTTGAGACAAAAGAAAAGTTATCAATTAACATGAAGATAGCTCAGTCCTGAATGTTATTGGAGTAAGTAAGTATTAGAGGTTTTTTTTTTTTTCCTTAGTAAACTATTTTGCATCCTACTGATAGGACCCATTAGGTTCGTTTTCAGTGAAATGGACAGGTATTGTCATAACCCTAACCCTAGAACTACAAAAAAAAGCAAAGGTTAAAAGAAATCTCTATTCCCTGCTCTGCTGAATTTATGACAGTGTTTAGTCTTCCCTGTGGTTGCAGCAAATTATTCACTTGTCCATATAAACCCTGGCAATAATAAGTGACTGAAAACACATCGGAAATGTTCTTTTATACCCTGGACGTGTTGACTATGGTATTCTAACATACCGAGGCTATATAAAGAGGACTGAGGTCAGGAAAAGGCATTTATTTAAAACCCTTTTCTTACATGGAGAATGAAATTACTAAGAGCTAGTTGTACTTTTTATGAAACAATATAATGCCTAATGGAGGCTGACAGAATCTGCATCCCAGCCTGCTACTTACAAACACATTAATTGTGGTAAAAGCTGTTTGACAGTTCATCTCCCAAATGAAAGCATGAATAATTCACAGGGCTGTTAAGAAGATTGGGTGACAGCGTGTGGAGAATACCTACATAATGTGGAGCATCGGATAGTACTCAGAAAATACTGATCTTTGTGTATCTTCCTTCCCTCTTTCTCTCAACAGTCATACCATTTGATTGCTAAAGTCAAGGGACAATAATTTTTGTTTTGTTTTGTTTTATTTGTTTGGTTTTGGTTTTGGTTTTTTGAAGCAAGTTCTTCCTATGTAGTTCAGGCTGGCCTTGAACTTACTTTGTAGCCCAGACTGGGCTCAGACTCACAGTGATCCTCCTGCCTCTTGACTCCATATTGTTGGATGTACAAGCATGCATGCGCCACTGTGCCTGGATAGATCATTAAATTTTGAACTAAAAATTATCTTAAAGGTCATATTTTTCTTTATCAAGAACTCTTTTTATCCTTTTACCCCCATACACCTTAAGATGCAAACATACTGCATTTAGAATTAGATAGCCAACCATACCAACCAGATGTAATTATAGCTAAAAGTAAAAACTATAATCCCTCTCCACAGCCCTGTCTCAGGCAGACTCATGATGTCTGAGCTCTTTGAGATATTAAAATTATATCATGGACCTCCATTTCTATGTGGGACACCCTAAATGTGAAGGAACCCAGGCCTAAAACCAGCTGAGCTAGTTTTAACCTCTTACAAATCCAATTATGTAAATACAGGATGACCAAGAATTGCATGTTTCTTTCATTAATTTTTATAACAGGAAATATAAAAAGTTTTATCAAATTTATTGAATAATTTTTCTGTGTATGGTGTATCAAAACATTTAGTACACAGTGCAATGTGATGATCTGGATAGTAGTATCTAAATTCTTTTTGAATTATTGTCTTTCTTTGAACAACACACTTTACACTGTCATGATGGCCTTTTCTCTTTTTCTTGGGTGCTACAATTTCAGTAAAATGACTAGCCACTAAATGTAATGGTGAAAAAATCGACAATGAATGTCCTGGTTGGCATTTCACTATCCTGTCTTTTTCAATTATTTGATCTATTATACCTAATCTAAATTGTAAATGAGTGTTTGAACCCCCTTGTTTTGAACAAATGGGTTCCATATTGTTTGGTTCAGAAGGTGCATAAATACTTTATAATAATATTTTTTCCTTGCTTTTTGATTACAGAGTGGCTTGTAAGATGTTGGTCAACTCTGTCAACACTACCTATAGAATTATTCTCATTGATCATTATTGGAATTCTTTTAGTTTCACTTCTTTCCAGTTCTGTTATTTCTGTATTATGACTACTAGACTATAAGGAGACATTTTTTTGTCCTTCCATTTTGTATGACAGACTTTTCCTCTCTGGTACACTAGCATTTCTCTGTTTTTCTAGTTTATCTTTCCAAGATCTTTTGGCACTTCCTTCCTAATTCAGTTTCAGTGTCCCAAATGTATCCATTTTATATTGTAAAAGAATATCACTGAGTTCTGGAGGGCTATAAAAATTACATCTAATGTGCTCTTAAAATTAGAGTTTTTGTAGATTGTACCACAAAATTATAGGTTATTTTTCACAAATAAGATAAACCCAAATCAGTAAAGTAGCCAGCACTTACTACATTTCACTAAAAACAAACATCAAAGGCAAATACAATGTTCTAAAACTAAAAAGTATTTTTAAAAAAGTTATAAAATGAATAAACAGATGTATGTGTGTATCTCGTGATAACAATTGACTTGATGAAATGACACCTGCCCAAGTGATGCTCAGGATAGTCAGTACGGAAGTAAACGTGCTGCCCAAGTGACACAGGATGGACTGTTAAGTGGTTACTTAACTACTGCATTGAGTAAAGAGTGCAGAGGTTGAGTGATTTGCACCATTCTGAGGTAGAGTTGGATCTCTCTTGACTTCCAGTCTTTCTGCTCTATCAGTTTCTAAAAGCCTGGGCTGCTTGGCTAAAGACCAGTTTCTAAGCCATAGTAAACTGCTTACCAAGTCATGTTATTTTTAGCATTAAGTTTATACCAATTCTTCTATCCACATGACTAAAAACAAAATTATTTAGCAGCAACAATTTCCACCTGTAATTAACCAACTATTGTATCTGTATCAGGAAGTTTTTAGGCATGCATTTGCTAATGTTCTTTCCTTCATAAGAAAATTGTCCTACATTCTCCAATATGCTGTCAAATGTACCAATTTTTTTTTAAACACAGCCACATAATCAGATCAAGTTTTCTTTTTCCAGTGAACTGACACAACTGTAAAAACAGTGAACTTGGTTTCAGGTTGGAGGAGAAGGAGGCAAAGCTTATCCTCTATCACTCTTTGGTATTTCTACCAAATTAAAATGTTTTCTAGGATATTAGAGTTTTAAAATATTTCACACAAAATACCTTTTAGAAAAGATCCAAGAATAAGTAGCCAACTCAGTCATTTCTCCTCTCATGAGAAATTGTCCTTTCTTTATGTTAAAGAAAAAATTTTTTTTCTGGTTTCTTGTTATTTTTCTATTTCTTTATTTCTAAATATGAGCTTTGCCTTAGAACTAGGGATTCTAACTTTCACTCATCAGTGAGGACCGGGCCAGAGTTCAGGATACTGTAAGTCCTTCCTATGAGAAGGCATTAGGTGCTTTGAAGAAGAGATACATGCTAGTAGGTAGGCTTTCCAGTTGGATTCATATTTTATGACCAGGGGTTTAAATTAGTTTGTTAGGGAGCACTGACATCCCTTACTATTTAAATGTCCATGAGGCTCTCTGTTTTGTTATTGTTCTGTTCCATATGTCAATTTTATCCTATATTTTAATTTACTGTACTAATAGGTACTATTTATATCTACAAAGGCTTATTGCAAAGTTAAGTATAATTAAGCAGTAGATCAATTTAAGCATTTCAATCAATGTTTATTCATGGTTATAGCACCTACATGTCGTTTTTATATGCTATAAAATAATTAATAGAAGGAAGTAGAAATCGGGAAAGATTTATTCTTTGAGGGACTGATCATGTCTTTATGTATGTCTTGGTTACTTTTTACTCGCTGCTGAGACAAAACACCTGACACACAAAATTAGGGAAGGAAAGGTTTATTTAGCTTACAGTTTTTGGAGGTTTCAGTCCACAATCAGCTAGCTCCAAGGCAGGGTGGCATGGCACGGGGACAGCACTTCAAGGCAGCAACCGAACAAAAGCAGCCAAAGTAAAAAGGGGCAAGAGCAAGCCTCTTCTCCTTTATATAGTACACAGGACACACACACACACACACCCCCCAGGGTGGGTGTAGCATTCACAAACATCCTTGCCTTCCTTTGCACAGGATGAGGATGTTTACAAAGTAAGAACCCTGTCTCCCTGCTGAGTCTCTCAGCTAAACTTTTGGCCTTCTCAAATTGACACAATGGCCAGGTAACTGCTTATGCTCTACACCCCAGGATGTAGAGCTGCTGCCTTACTTAATTAAGCTGCTAGACTTCTCAAGTTGACACAATGTATAAACCCTAACATGTATCATGCTTACAAAATTTGCCTCCCTCACTTTTTGAGGCACACCGTGATTCTCTGTTATGCAAATTAGCTTCTGTATGTTTCCAACATGTGCTTTCTGATTTTCTAGTAGCTTAAGATTAGTTACAGCTGGATAAAAAGAAAAAATACCTGAATATGCTTCCCTAGCATATGTCATTGTTGAGTAATCTTTCTAACGATATGCAGAAACTTTATTCAGATTGTATTTTGTTCAGTCAGCATGTAAAAAATATGAACTGACTTAGAGTCTAGTAGATACTGGTGATGTAGAGCTGGCAGTATTTTATAAATATTTTCCAAAACACATGACTTGTATTTATTAGTCTTATGAGGTATTTTAGAGATCATGAAACTATTTGTTCCTTGAACGAACTAAATTTTTACACTTAATGAAAATATGTCAGTAAGCGAAGTAAGGTTCGTTTATCATGACAGTTGTTTTTGAAATTACTTCTCAATATTGCTACACCTCATTTAGTTTAATTAAATATCTGCCATCAGTTTGCTAAAACTGAAATTGAAAATATAAACACAAACTTTTGTAAAAAGTCAATGGAAAAATCCAGCAGAAAAGCTTTCTGTTGACTGAAAAAGAGGTGGAGAGAAGAGGTTATATTCTCGATCAAAATGACCCGATCAGACAAGTGCTAAAAACAGAGAATAAAAGGCATTAGAGGAGAAACCAATCAGACTCAAAGAAGGTCTATTATTGAGTAGTATTGTATCACTATTAATTTACTCATTTTTGAGACTTGTACTCTAGTTCTATATCAGTTATTAACACTGAGGGAAGCTGGGTGAAGGATATCAACTTTGACAAAAGCTTAGAGTTTACTCCAGAATTTGAATTTTTTTTAACAGCTGACTTGATCAATAATTGGGTAACTAATAATCTTCATGCTTTCAAGGTGATAATTTATTTTTTATTTTAACCAATTTTATGCATAAATCTATGAAAGACCTTATTTTATTTTTTTCTATTAGTACATGTTTGCAGTACATCATAAATATATTTGTTGTGGGTAGTTGATATATACATATAACACATACTTTTTTTTATATCTCCTTCTCCTTGTCCATCTGTTAGTCCCCTTCCCCTTTAACAAAAGTCTGTCTCCTTATTTCCTATCTTAAATTTTAACAACATTCATTTGAATTTTTTCTTTCTGCAAATTTTTAGACTTTTAGAAAAGTTTAAGTACAAAAAATGTAAAGGATAGCATATCAGATGCCCATATACTTACCAGTGAGAACAATGTAAACACTTTGTCCTATTTGCTATAAACACAGAGAGAGAATGAAACAATGTTATTAACCTTTTCCAGTGTTCCATTGTTAAAGAGTTAGCTTTATAATTTTACTTGTAGGCATTTTGTCCAACAGTGTATCACCACTAGGAGGAAGAGCACTACATACCTTCACTCACTTTCTTTTGCCTTTTATACCAGATTTTAAAAGTGTAAGTATCCAGTGTACATGAACTCTTCAGTATTCTCTGTTGCCCGCGGCTTCTTATGTGTGTTAATATTTAAAATAAGATTCATTTTATCCCAAGAAAGATATTTAGTATGTCTCTTGATGAAAAAAAAAAAAAGACAGAGAATGGAAGACAATAAAAAGAAAGAATGATGTCCCACAAGCAGACTTCTTAGAGGGAAAAAAGAATTAATAACCCTGTCACATGCCCAGAGATGATTCTTTTTGAAATTCTTCACTGCTCTGTTATCACAAGTCATCACAATCTCTTATTATTGGTCACTTACACCAAGATTAAGACCACTTGAACTAACATAT
>RJWM01033999.1:0-20082 GCA_004363535.1 Dasyprocta punctata
TTTTTTTTTTTTTACTCTTTCCGAGGGCTACAGTTCTCATCCTAGACTCCTCTTAGGTCCAGAGGATCCATCTCCCTCCCCTTTCCTTCTTTCTGTTATTGTATTATTTTGTATTCCAGCATTTGGGAGGTATATTCCAGGGAGCCTCCCTACGGTGGAGTCATCAGGTCGGCCATTTTGCAGGACTTCTCCTGGCATAGATATTTTAAAAAGGTAGTAGTTTTGCAATTCTGGCTAAATCTTTATAAGTAAGTTAAATTATTAATTATGTTTTTTCAATAAGACATGTACATTTTAATGAAGAATATTATTCTGACAGATCTGACAGAAAACATGAAAAACATGTGCTTTTTCTCATAATGATTATTTATCAGATAACACCAGCTGTTGGCCTGTACAAGGAGTCTGTTTTTCCACATACCATCAAGTACCAGCATTCAATCATGAAAGAAAGTAATTCTCCCTGGGCTTCTCCACAAGCCTTATATCAGCAGCAAGCTGTGCATTTGTGTGTACTCTGAAAATTGGAACCAAGTTGGGTTACTTCTCTGCTGTTTTGCCATTTCCCTCTCAATATAGTAAATGCAAAGTAGTCATGTTTGACTAATTCAGAAGCAAGTGAATTGGTCCCAGCCCTACAAAACCCTGACCTAAAGCAAGTTTCAGACAGGCTATGGTCACCTCTGCTCTTCTGCAGTTGCAAAGAACAAGAGAAATGGCTAGCCTCAAAAGCTGGTTAAAAGTCAATTATTAACATCTCCTTTGTTCTCCAACATCTGAAAGTAGCTTAAATTTCTCTCAGACATTTTGAGACCCCATTAGTACATTTTGCATTCAAGAATTATCTCAAGCTCTCAAAATGGAACTAGATATGCAATGTGCAATATGATAGCCACCAGCCACACATATGTTCTGTGTTTAAATGAAATAAACTGAAGTTAATTAAAACTAGGTATTTGGTTCCTCAGTCTCAATGACCACATGTGGCTAGTGGCACAGCAGACCAAAAAGTGCAAAACACATTCATAACTACAGAAATTTCTGCTGGACAGCAAGGAGTTCCCTAACAACATGCAACAAGTTAGTAATGCAGAAAACATACAGAAAGAAGCAAACAGGATAGAACAAGGAATATAAATGGAATGCAGACTAAGCCACTACCTCAAAAACAAAACAAAACAAACTATATCTTTGCAGTTACATTAAGCTGTACCAAACCAAATTAAATTTTCATTGTTAATTTGGTGAGTTCATGTGATAATCTTGAAGACACAGAAAAGAAGTGAAATATTCAGCACTTATTTCTCTCAGTCACACAAAAACTAGAATTCAAAATTTACTCCTGGTGACTTACGGTTTTGTTTCTCTGTAAGTGGGAGCTAATCTCCATGATACTCTGGGGCTAAGTTCACAGTTGAGACAATTCGCTCCTTAATGTGATTAATTATGCTGGTATAACACTACAGAAGATTTGTTTGTTTTAATCAAAGGGTAGGAGAGATCACAATACATGCTTTGGCTAAGATTTTTTCCTTGCCCACTAGGAAGCACTGAGTCTGGATCAATTTCAAGTAGTGAAAAAATAGCTAAAAGTTTTCCACTAAGAGACTAAGTTTTGTGGTTGCATTATTTTTCTGGTATACAAGTATGTGTCTGCCACAGTTTCCTCTTTATATTATGCTGTGTAATTCTTGAGGCAAACAATTTTTGACTAAAGGAATGGTTAATGATAGAAACATTTTTCCATTTCTACTAATTACAGTTTTTCATAGTGTGTACAAGTAATTATAACATAAATGGCAATGTCATAAAACTATAACACAAATACCACAAACTGCCTAATCCTCCCATGTGCTGCCTTCATGGTGAATGAGATCATTTTGTACTGTATACAGACCCTTAACCCAGGAATTGGCTTTGATAAATTCGGAATGCGATACTGGGCCACAATACTGAAGTGAAGGAGGCACATGAAAGCATTCCTTGTAAGGCTGCATGAGACTTGAGATCACTTACATTTTCCAAAGAGTCCAGAGATGCTAGAGAATGAGCCATAGGGATTAAAGTGTCCAAAGACTCCAGATAGGAAGCACTGTGCATTCTTGAATGCAAAGACTACATGCAAACTCAGAGAGCAGTTTGTTGGGTAGCTGAAACTAGCTTGGAATATGAATCACATACTACTGTCAACTGCAAGTAAATAGAGGACTTTAGGAAAATGATGAAAACCATAAACACCCCCAAAAAATGAAAGAAATGAAATCCATGAAACAGACTCAAACAGGTATTTAGGAGATTAAAAATTCCATTGAAAGTATATGCAGCAGAATGAGCCAGTGTGAGGGCAAAATATCAGATACGGGAGACAGGACTCTGGTTAGAGATCGTAAAAAGAAAAATAGCAAGAGATCAAAACAAATCAATCCAGTAGCTTCTAGATGATGCAAAGGAGAATAACATAAGATTGATTGAAGCTAATGAAAAAGCAGGAGAAAACACAAAGGACATAAAAATAAATAAATAAATAAATAAAAAACCTGTTCACAGAAGTAATACCAGAAAACTTTCCAAGCAGGGAGAAAGAATTTGACATATAGGTAAATGAAGCATATAGAACTTTAATTAGCCATGATCAAAAAATATCTATACCAAGCCATATAACCGTTAACATTCCAGAAATTCAACACAAGAACAGAATATTAAAGTTGTTACAGAACAGATACAAATCACCTACAAAGGAAAGCCCATCGGAGTCACAACAGACTTCTCAACACAAACCCTCAAGTCAAAGAGTTTAGAGTGAAGTATTTCAAGCCCTAAAAGAAAACAACATCCAACCCAGACTGATGTACCCTGCAAAATTGTCTTTCACAATTGAAGGAGAAATAAGATACTTGCACGACAAAGAACATTTGTGGAAATTCATGAACACCAAATCAGAATTTCAAAATGAAGGATGTTCTAGAAAAAGTTAATAAGGCCTACACTCCATTAACCTCAACAAAATGGATCCACTAGGCAAGGCAAGTAATTAAGCACAGGAAAATAGGGAACCAATGACAAGAAAATAATATGATGAGAAGTCAATACACATCAATTATAATCATCAATGTTAACTATCTCAATTTATAAATCAAAAGACACTGACTACCAGAATGGATCAGTTAGCAAGATCCAACAATGTGCTGCATACAAGAACACATTCTACTCAAAAGGAAATTCATAGACTGAAAGTCAGAGAATGGAAAACAATACTCCAAGTGACAGGAACCCAGAGAAAGCAAGGATAGCTATTCTATTTGCAGACAAGGTTAATTCCAAGCCACGACTAATTAAGAGAGACAAATAAGGTCACTATATTCTTTTTTTTAATTCTTTTTTATTTAAGAGAAAAAAGACACAGAAAACAAAAACAAAAATCGAAAGAGACAAACAAACAACAACAAATCCAATGCAATAACATTACAGGTTAACAAAACGAGATGATAGGAATTTGACAATGGTTGTAATATTGCAAATTGTTACCTTCAAAAGAGTTGTTTAGATTAACAGATATAGACATGTAAAATTGATTTAATCGTATGAGTATTAACTGTTCTTTCTCAATAATTAATACATTTAGTAGTATAGTCATTTTAGCTATCTTACATATACATATATACAAATCTATGTCTTTTTCCTTTTCCCTCCCTTCTTTCTCCTTTCCCCCTATAATACCTCTTGTTACCTTAAGAATAACTGCCCATATCATCAGACATAATATAATCAAACAAAATAGTACAGAACAAAAGCAATAAAAACAAAACAATGGAAGATATCCTATCACCTTGTTTTGAAGCCTTGTATTACTTTCCTTGTTTTGTTTTGAGTGATTTTATTCTATTTTGATTTCTTTGATTGTATTATGACTGATGTTACAGGCAACTACTTAGAAGACAACAAGAGGCATTATGGTAACCAGTGTTGTTTTACTATTGTTTTGAAGACCTACATTACTACATTCTTGTAAAGGGAACAATTCAAGAGAAAGAGATAACCATAAATATGTATGTACAAAATACCAGTGTATTCAACTATATAAAACAAGTATTAATGGACATGAAAAATCAAATAAGCACTAATACAATTGTATTGGGGATCTCATAACCCCACTGTCACAAATAGACAGATCATCCAGACAAAAATATCAACAATGAAATACCCAAAATGAACCAAACTTTCAAACAAATGGACTTAATACGTATCTTCAAAATGTTCTACCCCACATCAGAATGCACATTTTTCTCAGTTACACACAGGACATGCTCCAAAATAGACCATGTGCTAGCTTATAGAATATTTTTAAGTAAATGCAAAGCAACTGAAATTGTTCCATGAATAGTACCAGACCAAATGCATGAAATCAATGGCAAAAAAAAAAACAAAAACAAGAACTTCATAAGCATGTGGAAATCAAGTAACACCCTTTTGAGCAATCCATGGGTCACAGATGAAATTAAAGAAGAAATTAGACACTTTCTACAATTAACTAATAATGCCAGTACAACATACTGGAACTGATGGGACGCAATGAAAACATCCTACAAGTAAAATTTTGATGGTGAATTGCCATATCAGAAATATAGAACAACCAGGGGATATAGCTCAGTGGCACAAGTGCCTGCCTGAAAAGCACAAGGTCATGAGTTTAATCCCTGGGGAAAAAAGAAAAAACACAGAACAAACTCAGATAAAAACCTAATGTTGAACCTCAAGTTTCTAAAAAAGGAAGAAACGTAAGACTCATACGAGGAAGGAAATTATAAAGATCAGAGAAGAAATTAATGCAATGGAGACCAAGAAAACAATACAAAGAATCAATGAATCAGAGACTTGGTTCTTTGAAAGATTAAATAAAATTGATGATCGCTTAGCCAATCTTATCAAAAAAAGATGCAAATTCATGTAATTAGGAATATAAAAGGTGAAATCACAACAGATTCTGCAGAAATCTAGAAGATCATCAAAACCTACTTCAAGAACCTGTACTCTAGTAAGAGGGAAAACACACAAGAAATGGACAGATTTCTAGATACATAATAATTACAAAAACTGAATGAAGAATATATAAGATTTCTATATATCAAATATCAATTAAGGAAATTAAAAATATAATTAAAAACCAGCCAACAAAGAAAACCCCAGGTCCTGCTGCATTCAACAAGAAATTTAGAGGAGATTTAATACTACTACTTCACAGACTATTTAATGAAATTGAAGAACAATCAATACTCCCAAATTCACTCCTGGAAACAGGCAGTCCATTAATGACAAAACCAAAGAAGTATCCAACAAAAAAAGAGAACTATGGGTCAATCTCCTTAATGAATAGAGATTCAAAAATCCTCAATAAGATACTGGCAAACAGAATGCAGCCAATTATCAAGAAGCTTATACACCATGACCAAGTAGTATTCATCTCACAGATTTAGGAATGGCTCAACATACAAAAATCAATAAATGTAATACACCATATTAGCAGAGCCAAATACAAAAACCATACGATCATCTTGATAGATGCAGAAAAAGTATTTAACAAAGTCAATATCCATTCGTGATAAAAACCCTACAGAACTTTCACAAAGTATCAACAACTTGAATCTTATCTTATTAAAAATATTTTGCACAGGAAGTGAAACCAACAACAGACTGAAGAGACAACCCACAGTTTGGGAAAAGAGTTTGCCAGCTGTACCTCAGACAAAGGACTAATATCTAGAATATATAATGAACAACAACAAAAAAATCAGATCCCTCCAAATTTAAAGACTCAATCAAAAAATGAGCATCTGTAGTGGGCAGACACTTCTTAGATGAGGAAACAGAAATCGCAAATAATATATGAAAAATGTTCAACACCAGTGATCATTTGAGAGATACAAATTAAAATAATGCTAAGATTCCATCTCACTCCAGAAATAATGGCTATTATCAAGAAATCAACCAATAACAAATGCCAGGGTGGCAGTAGGGGAAGAGGAATCCTTCTCCACTGTTGTTGGGGGTGTAGACTGGTGCAGCCACCGTGGAAATCAGTATGGAAATTCCTCAAAAAACTAGGACTAGAGGTCCCATTTGACCCAGTTATCCCCCTTCTAGTTATCTTCTCAAAAGAATCAAAAGCATCATATCGCAGTGATATGTGCACACCCATGTTTAGAGCAAGATAAACTTGAGACATTTTTAGCTAAATGGATGATTCTTTAGACCATACTCTTAAATGAAATAAATCAGACCCACAAGTTCAAATATTGCATGGTTTCTTTGGCATAAGAAATCAAACGTGTAAATAAGGACCAAAATGTGTAATAGATTGGGAAATGGGAAGACAATTTTCAAATGGGAAAGGGAACAGCAATGAGGGAGAGGGAAAAGAAAGAAGGAACAAGAAAAAAATGAAATCAGTGGCAAAAAAAAAAAAAAAGAACTTCATAAACATGTGGAAATCAAGTAACACCCTTTTGAGCAAACCATGGGTCACAGATGAAATTAAAGAAGAAATTAGACACTTTCTACAATTAAATAATAATGCCAGTACAACAGTAATGGAAGCAAAAAGTAGAAACAAAGCTTTTGTAAACAAAGTGTGGAAGCAGGGTTGAAGAGAGAGGAGGGGAATGGGAAAAAAAGAAGTAAGCTATGTGCAGGTACAAACTCCGTATAACAAATGCTATCATTATGTATGTCTAAAACATACCAATAAAATAAAAAGAAAAAAGAGCTATGCTAAGAAATAGGGAGGCAAACTCTGTAGGGATATGAAGGAAATGGAGAAAGGAAGGAAAAGCGAGGAAGATAGCAACAGGGGAAGCAAAAATGTTATAGACATATGTATATGCATCAAACCCCTCGGATGAATGTAATCATTATGATTCACAAATATATGCTAATAGCTTTTTTAAAAACAAGCTTAATCATAGGAAGTTGCCCAAATTACACCATGTTTCACTTCAAGCTAATAGCTTTTCCATTAATCACTATTATGCTAGAGAGTTGCTTAACTTTATAGCATTATTTGATAAAATGTAAAGTCTTGGATTTTCTACAACAGTGTGTACCACAAAAACTCTGGTTCTATAAATCATTAAAATATTTAGAAATTCCAATATCTTACCAATTCATGTATATATGCTGGATTTTTTTTTATACCTGAAATTGATAGAAAATTCTTTCATCACATACTGTCTTCAAAAATGAGTTTGGTAAAAATGGCAAGTACATAGAGACTTCGACTCAGTAAAACTCTTAGGTGGTTCTAGTAAAGGGGGCATAATGTTTTCTGTGGGAAAATATATCTGCATAGCTCCAATGAATATGAAAACCATGACACAGAAACGTGGAACTGTGATGCAGAATGAACCGTGTATTTATTAGAGCATATTAATTTCCAACTGGCACATGAAACTCCAACTGTGAAGTCAGATTTCACCTCTCAGAATGAAAGAGGACTGGGGGAGTACAAAGAGCCAGCTGGACCTGCTTCTGTCCTCAGCACATCATGTAACAGCTACATGTCTGAGTCTCCTTAACTCCAGAAATCACAGTGCCCCTTTCCATGCTCAGTGTGAAATAGTGGAGCAGCGAACAAGCAGAAGACACCCTGTGTATTCAGCTGAAAAGAGAAATATATATCATATATGTTCCTGTATCTCTTGCTCATGGCAGATATCACTTATGAATTTTCACATCTGCTTTTTCTTTTATGTTTATTAATATATATGCTAACAGTTTTTCTATGATACATATGCATATTCCTCGATACATGCACTTGTATACAACGTGAATGTGTGTATCAAATGAGGGGTTTTTGCCTTTTAACTTTCTAATATATTTTGATTTCAGTTTTTCTTTCTTTTTAATTTTAGAACTTAAGATCCAAAAGTATTCTAGCTCCCTCAAATCTCCAGTATTTATGATTGAGGAAAGATCCATTTTCAGAGACCATGCTGTTTCTGATCCATTTCCAAAAATTAAGGAAACTGTCTAAAAGTAATACTCTTATTTTCAATTCTCACTTAACACACCCAAGAAAATTAATTTATCAGGCAACAGGAACTTCTCAAAGTCCCACCCTCACACTCACTGTGCACACCGCCTCCCTGTCAACACGAGTTCTCCACACCTCAAGTACACGTCAGAGACACTCAAGCCCATCCGTTTACACAGCTCCTTACGTGTTCACATTCACCCTCTCAAATCTCACTTCCTTCCTCAGAACGCAGATCTCATCTGGTAGAAGGAAATATTTGTAGCCAACATGACAAAAGTGGAATCCTTGCTTCGAAACAGCTGTGAATCAAAATATGAGTGACTGAAATTAACTACGCTGTGGTTCCAAACAGATGTGCACGCATAAACTGACTCAAGTTCCTTTGTTGTCAGGTACCATGAGTAAATCAGCCCCAGACACCATGGTGGTCACGTTCTGACCCTGTCACTATTCACATTATTCATGTTCATTCTTAACATTCCCCTGAACTACTGCAGACCTAGGGGAGAAAAAAGGTTAGGATCCTTCTATTTCAGATAGAGGAGATTCTGAAAGTTGCCAATCATTCACTGGAAGCCATGACTAAACAGATGGGTTTTGACACCTCTGGTTTGATTTTAAAAGCAAACATGTCAGTTTATGCTCTGGCACAGGTTCTGCTGCTTCAAAATCTTTTGAAGGGGTATTTAACTTTTTTTTTAAGTTTTGTTCTCTGAATTCAGTTGTTCCTACATTAGCAATTAAGGCAATACAAATCTTATTACAGAAATAGTTACATAATTGCTATATTTTTAAGACAATAATCTTAAGTAATTTTAAATCACTACTAAAAACTCTATGGAATAAATTCCGACTGAGAAGAGACACCTGAAATTGAAGCTGCATATTTATATGCATATAAAAGTAGAAGGAAAACAGTGAGCTTGTCTTGCCAATTGTTTCTAAAATCAATAATCATGTATTATGCTTATCCAACCAGAATTAGTAAACAAGTATCACATGACCTTCAATTTTCATTCTCAGGTTCATGACAGACTTTGGTGATTCATTACAACCCTTTGGTCATCAATACCCTTCACAGGGATAGTCTAGGTAGAAAGATGAAATTTACACAAAGAAAGTTACTTGATAATATTTTAAGCAAACTGTCAAAATATATGTAATGCTGGGCTATAGGGCCATTCATTAATCACTGAGGAAGTAAATTTGTTGTTATTCCACCAAAGAGTTGTGTTGTTCTGTTAATTATGCCCACCTTATACTTTACTTTGGGAAAGCCTATATTAAGGCTTTTCTGCCTTTGCAGTTATATGTGGAATTAATCATCATTTTATTTAAAAGAACAATTATTTAAAATGGGATAATTATGATTCATTCAAATAGCATTGTATTTTAAGCCCATAAATTTATGAACTCTGCAGAAGCCAAAAGAACCGTGTCCAAGTAGACCAACTGCAATACTGAGTAGAAAAATCACCTTCTATCACAACTCAAAGTAATTTGTATAAATCTTTTTTCCTGTGCTCTAAATTCTACATTCTGCATTAGGATCCATGCCATTTATTTCATTTACTCATTTTTCTTTGGATATGCTTTTCTATAGATTGAAGGTAGAAAATGCTCTGCACTTATACCTGAGAAAAGAGAAAACTGGAAATATGGTCCCATTTGTTGGTTTTGCAAGCAAAGCCCCTTGTTCAACCTAAGGAATCTGTGACACCTCATTTATACAGCTAATTTGACATGGGAGAGTCACACGACTTTCCCACGGCTAACAAGTAGTAGAGCTTAAATTCAAGGTCACCCTCATAGACTGAACCTATTACACACGTTGAAATTTTCTAGACTGTCTTTGCATATGAAGGCAAGACTGACTCCACTAAGTCGAAAATGAGAGTCCGTAAAGTGTTTTTACATTGACAACTGGCAGTTACCACCACGGATCTCTCTCTGTGTCCTACCCCACATTCATGCACCTGCACCACTCCATGCTCGTTGCCTCCACGGAGAAATGGGAGAAAACAGGAAGTCAAGTACAAAGAGAAGGTTGCACTGCTTTTGTGTCTTTTTGGGTCTCCTCAGACCTGAGGTCTGAGGAGAGAATTACCTTGCTCTCAAAAACAAAATACAAGAAAACCTTGTGATTAAGAACATGGTTTCTCCTTATCCCAACACTACTCTCTAGTTAAAAGCAGAGAGAATTACAGAAGGGGAAGCCACAGCATTGAAGATGATGCTCTGACCAAGCCTGGAAAATGCCTAAAATCCAGCCGGGTATAGTGTCAGCATGCTTGTAATTCCAGCACTGGGGAGACTGAGGCAGGAGGATCACTGCAAATTAGACTCCATAGTGAGTTCGAGGTCAGTCTGAACTACACAGGGACACTTTGCCAAAAAAAAAAAAAAAAAAAAAAAAAGTAGTTAAAACCTCATCTTACTTTGATAGATCTAAGAGTTGCCAAAAGACCTGTTCCTTCTTTCCACCAGAGAAAATCCTGGGAGAAAGATACGGTTCCTTTGCACCTTTTCCTTCCAGGAGTATATGCAAGTCGCAGCATAGAATGAAAGCCAGAGCAGGACAGGCATGGACAGAGCAGAAGCCCTGACCCAGACGCCCTGCAGACTCGGGCGGTACATGGACACACAGCAACTAATGCTAACTGCAAACAGAGGACAGCAGAAGGCTCTTGGGATGCCAGAGCAGTCAGATGATATTGGGGACCAGATGGGATGCTATTCCACAGCCAAAATATGTATGAAAAAGAGAAGTAAAATTCAGAAAATAACTCATATTTCCTTCCCCCAACCAGACAGAATGGGTATTTGAAGTAAGAAACTAAGTTCCAGCACATAGTTACACATTTTATATATTTTTGCCCATTCTAGCTTGTGTAATGAATTATATTTTCTATATATGTTTCAAAATGTAGCTCAATATACTGGAAAAATACAGAGTAACAGCATAGGCTTTTATGTGCCCATTGCCCAGTGAATACTAACGCTTCAGAGGGGATTTTTACTTTGGGGAGACTACCAAATTCCTGGAAGCTGTCCAAAAGTCTGTGAGAATGGGAAACCAGGAGGGGGGTTACACAGAGAGATAAGGCAATGAATTCATCAAATCCTAACACTGTTTAAAAAAACTTAAGGAAGGCAGCAAGTAATTGCAAGAAAGAGGTATAGTTATACACCTATAGCTCATACTTACCTATTCTATTATTTGGTTAGATTTCACAGTAACAAATGTGTGTGGGTATGCTGAAGAAACAAAAGATATTAACGTGCACTTCCACATATGTTACTGATACCACTATAAATTTCCCAATAACTCTTGTCATTATATTTTCTGTAGCTTTGTTAAAAACTATTTTTTATGCTAATCTAAGCTGTAATTTAAAATTAGACTACTATCACTACCTATAGTAAAATATTTCTTTTTCCCCCACCTACATTCTAACTCACTGTGGATAGAACTGTCCCTAACAATAAACTTTCTTTTTCTGTTTCAACTCCCTTTCAAAACCTCTGAACTCTGTTAACTTTTGACAGAAAATAACTTTTATCCTAACAATGGTGGACAACTAGAATTCCACTGAGCATACTTTTGGAGGCTAATGTTTATGAAATCATGTATCACTTTCTCTTGTGACCTGTCATCAAATATGACATAATTTAATGTGACAGCTCCAATTTTGAGGATAGCATTCGTACTTCACTTTCAAACTATGAGTGCCGTTATCCAACAGAAGCTGGCCAACCTCAGTGGAGCAGACGGGTAACTGTTAACAGGTTGCCAACTTTAAATTACTGCTAAGTAGCATAGCATATCTCTAGAATAATTTCTTTAAAAGGTAATTAATCATCATTTTGAAAAGATCGTTGGTGAAGTATTTTCTGTCTTTACATAACGGAGGCATTTTATTGCAAACTGCTAACATTTCTCTGTTCCCTGACCTACATTTGCATTTTTACTATTTTCAACATATGTGGTGTGTGTGTGCATGCGTGTGCGTGGCAACCCGCAAAAGCTTAGGAACAGACTGAGATGTGTTCAACAAAGATAATACTAACAGCAGTTCAGAAGAGTGAACAGGAAGCAGCTAATACATGAAACATTTGTATTTTGCAGGTATTTTCTCTCCATTTCAACCGAAAATTCTTGCCTCACATCAGAAACAGATTGAGAGAAGCTGCCCATAAGAATAAATTCCATGAGGCTCTATCTTTGGCTGTGTGTCCGTATCTTAAAAATTATTTCAGGTTATGCTATTTCTTGAGGGCACCAAAAGGCAAACATTGAACAAGCAAAAGTGAAAAGAAACTATGAAAATAACACATGGCTTGATTTTAGAGATTTCATCAAACAAATTAGACAACAACATGCTAAGCTGACTTTTGTGGTTTGTCAGAGAAGTTAATAAAAACCAGGCCAGATTTATAAATATCTTTCAGACATTTTATAATTAAAATATAAGCTACATGAAACCTTAATTTATCCCACTTTGGAAATACAGGTAAGTATTAAACCAGTGCATTACTCACCTTCAAAGAATTTGTTAACAGAAATGCTGAAAGTATCAATATGTACTTTTTTGTTTTTAATCATAAAAATTTTAAATATACAGAGAATGGTATAATGAATCATTTAAACTTTCACCAGCATCTATAAAATTATTTCAAAACAAATTCTAGATATTATTTAAGACAATATCATTTTTAAGACTTTCTTTATATAAACAACATAAATTGCTCTTGGGTGAATTTTACCAAAATACTGTGTTTTATTTAAGTTCAAGAATATCCTAACCCTTTGCCCCGTACTTCATAAATTTTAAATCATTTGGCTTAGATAGATGATAGAAACCACTGTGTGTATATAATACAAACAGATAACAAGTTTGAAGACACCTCTAAAATCAAGCCATGTGTTATTTTTTATCTGTCTGTCTGTCTATCTATCTCCTCTGTGTGTGTGAGTGTCAGTGAGTGTGGATATGTGTGTGTGTGTGCATGTGTGTGCTGCTATCAGATAAAATTTATGTCCATGACGAGTATCTTTCTGGATCAGGGCACTCATTGCTGCTAATGCTGGGCAGGGCCTCGCAGTGAATTCCAACACAGCATGCCGCTCCACCCTAACCATGCAATTAGAGATGGCACCAGAGCTAATGACCCTTCCTGCTCTACAGCTTATGGTCAGGGAGTCTCATGGAGAAGAGCATGCTTTGCTTTGCTTTTCCTTTCTTTTCTTTTCTTTTCTTTTCTTTCTTTCTTTTTTTTTTTTTTTTAACAATTCCAGCTTTTGTTAAATAACTACAATGACACACTGTTCTTCATCTAGAAAGAAGACAGAGTATCCATGGTGGAATGGCCTGTGTGGACAATCTCATCTCATGCTTGCAAAGAGATAAATCGTAAGATTTCAGCCAGGCAAGCAAGGTGGAACAGTAATGGTACAGCAGAACAAGCGCCTACAATGACCCATCAAATGAAGCTGAAAACTAGCAGAGATTGTCACTCCTTTTTTCAAGCTCACAAAAGCAGACCATTGTCACAAGGTAACAATGTTTTATTTTCCATTACAGACCAGTACTGGGTACAAAGTGTTAAAAATTCTAGACTGTGATTGCTTATAGAATCTTACATGACACTGACAATAAGACTAATATTATCTTATGTACTTGAAGAAAATATGGCTACTTAAAAAATAACATATGTTATCAACTATGAGTACTTACTTTTATAGATATAAAAATACGCAAGCACCAAGACATTCTAACTATTTTTATTTTAATTGTAATATTTCTTACTTGAAGATACACTGGAAATTTCTGGATAGGAAAATTACTTCCATAGCTGAAAAGTCTTTAAATTGTGTTGCTGTTCAAAGTTTGACCTTATTTGCTCTTCCTTTTGTATTTAATTTTCACCAAGTCAATCCCAAGGGCAATACAATAGAGAAAGTTCTGGCTAGGAAAATTGCCCATTTCCTGCCAGAGTTTATCTTTGTGCCCAAATCCATAATAACTCCTTAGAGAGGGCCTCTGAAAAGTACATCAGGTAACACTTTTATTCTTAGAGGCTGGTGTCTTTATTGATGTGGAGAAATTCTATTTCAGCCAGGCTATGTTGAGCATAGCCGTATGGTGAGAATAGTTTGTTTTCACTAATCTAAAGCCAATACCACCACTCAGTTGTAAATGTGAATATAATAATAATGACAGTAATCATAATAGTTCTTGTCCCAATCATTTCGCTGCAAAAAATCAGGAAACATGGGTTCACAAGGTGCGATTAGTAGTTGCAACTAAATTCCATGGAAATAGGATGTGCAATATCATTGTTGACATTTGTATTTCCTTGTAGTAAGGCAGAAAACCAAAGCACATATCAGGTCAAATAAAAAAAAATCTGAATGTAGTTTTTGATACTCATTTTACAGATATTGCTTTCTCTAAAAATCTATTTTTTAAATAGGGTCCCCCATCTTATATTTACATAAAATCATTTTTTCTTGTGAATCTGTGGATATTACTCTCTTCTAGGGCATACCATGTTGAAATACACTGCCTGCACTGGAAATACATTATGTTACTGTTTGATAAATAAAATAGATGGAGTAGCAAGTATGTTTTATGATATTTTTCAGTTTTTTTCAATGCAAAGATTTCCAATCTGCTTACCAATTGAACTGTTTTGGTCATGAAACATTACCTTCTCAGCATGTGGTATGCCCATCAGCAGGAAAGTAGCAAAGAAGAACAGACTAACTTTATTTATTACATTTGCATTGCTTACAAAGTCATTTACTTAATGGATGAGTCTCATTAACAGTCCAACCACAATATAAAGAATACAATGATGTGTTTCATGAGTTCATTAAAATAATATTTCAAAGGAGTCATTAGGAAGAAAGGAAGCTAAAGATTCAACAGACAGTAAGTTATCTGCAAATAAATTAGATGGAACCAACATGTTTTCTAGTAAGTTAAGAAACATGTTTACAAATACATTACAACCATTAAAAAAAGGAAGCATCAACTTAGTAAATGCTGGGAGGAGGATTACTCATGCAATTTACCAAAACAAAACTGTAACATTCTCATACTGTAGATGCAAGTGGCTGTAGGTATAGGAAAATGGATCTTAAGAAATAAAATTTATTCTATAGCCCCAAGATAATATTCCTGTTTGAAAGAGAATTTAAAACATTCAATCCTGTTTTCAGATCAGCATTGTTTATTTTATATATCTTTGTGTTGTTTAGCCCATATCTGTCACTTTTTTCATTTAAAAAAATCACTACATTCTGATACAGTGACAGTAAATTAGCAAAATGAATAATCCTGCAGGGTCAAAAAACTGAGCCAGGTTACATACTTACATTTAAAATATAAGATTTTGCAAAGTCCCTATTCTTTACACTTAAATGTTGACACACTTCATCCAACAAGTGAAAGAATAAAACAATTGTTTAACCAAGAAGAGCTTTTAAGATAACTGTTAATTACTATTACTTGATCATTTTTTGACCCAGTATTTCTACCTTTAAGCAAAACAATGCATGCCATTATGTAGCATTTTTCCAATAATGTTGATAGCTGTCCACATATAATAGTGTCAATTTTTTACCAAAGTCATCAAGGAACATTAAAACCAAGGATTTCATGGGGATTTGTGGATTTTTTTTTCCTCCACAAAGGAAATTAACAAGCAGATTAACAACATAAAGACCACTGAAGCAAAAAAGAATGCCAGTTAATTATTGACTTTCATTCCTTGACGGGGCGTAGTTTTATAATTCTAAAACTACAAAGTCATACACATTTTGTGCACACATATGTGAGTACACCTGGGCTTTGGAAATAAACCATGGGCACTTAGGGTAATGCAGCATCCGTGGGAGATGCAAAAGTGCCCCCGATATTTCTGCAGTATCCTCCCTCCATGTACTCCCCTCCTCAGATGTTTGACTCAGCAGCCGCCTGATTGGGCAATGGACACTAGCAAATGGACTCAGGAAGAGAGTTGGAAAGCACTGAGTATTTCTGTTTGTGCTCTCCTTCTCTGACATCAGCATAAAAACATGCTTGGGCCAGTGTGCTGAGAAACAAGAAATACCTAGACCAGTGAAATAATTTTTGCCAAGGACAACAGGCTAGGTCAACCAGACTTAGACCTGTGAGTGAACTTAGCTAAATTCAGCAGAGGTGACCCAGCTAACACCAGAAGCATGAGGAATAAATATTGATTGCAGTGTGGCACTCCTTGACATCCAACATATTCACATATCACCTTTGCATTCTATATTAAGATTTATTCTCCAAATAAAGGAGTAGGTTTCATAAAGTCACGTTAGCATTATTTATATTAAAATGATTTAAAAATAGATTATATGTTTCTTATTTCCCTAAATTGAAAAGATAAATCAAGTCCTTTCTATAGAGTCACAATTTTAAAAGTTGGAAGTTAATTTAATAAAACATCCCAAACTGCTGAATTCTGCCCACTAATTGCCAATTGTCAACCCCTGTTCTAGGAATTGAGAAGGCTGCATGATCACAAGTTGTTTACAGAGTTCAAGGGATGGACAGAAAAATAAATAGCAGATTGCATAAAAGAAACTAAATCGTCATATCTTAATGTTTACCATGTGTTCAAAATAACAAATTCAGATTTCCAGATAAGTTCTGCAATGCTTGCCATTATACCTCACTGATTGAAAGGTTACCAATCCCTACAACAAAGGTATTCAATACTTATTTTTAAAATACATGAATGATAAGCAATGATGACCCAAGAAATGCATGAAAAATCTTAATTCCTGAGTACTAAAAACCTGAAAATACAAAGTTGGTTCATAAGCTAAACACTACCACAAACTCAACTCCTTGAGTAAAAGCAAATCACAATTCAAAGATCAGTATTTCTTTTTCAAATTTTATAACAACCTGAAAAATGTCTTCCAAAACAATGGTAGTAAGTTTATGTTGAAAGTCTGATTAACTTATTGAATGCATAAGGTAAAATTGCAAACTACATATTACTGCCATATTTATATTTGTTGTCACTTCTTCCCTAATATACCACCAGCTCCTTGAGGGTAAGACCCTGGTTATGTTGATATCTGTTTTCTCAAACACAGTTCTTTCAACTGATTCTTTTATCTATTTGGCTGGAAGAGATAAAACCAAGGCAGTGGAAACTGTCTTTCTGATAAAGTGACAGTGGTGAATGCTAATTGGTGTGGGAGCTATCGACCAAAAGTGCTCTAAGTAATGACTATGTTCTGTAAAAACAAATATTATAGCTTATTGCACTACATACACCCCTATCTCCATCAGATGTGAAAGAATCTAAAATTGTATTCAAAATAATAAAGACAGTAGAATTTGGTAAATGAAGGTCCTAGGGATGTTCAACTCCAGCCCCTGAATGTGACAGTTAATTGTGGAGTCAACTTGAATAAGAAACACCTAAAAGACTGACTTCCACAGTGGATGTGTCTGGATGACTGACTGAACACAGAAGACCTGCCCTGGTTGTGGGTATCAGGTAGCCTGGATGAAATAAAATGTGTTAAGAAGAAGGAGGTCTCACTTCTGCTTCTTTAGAGGAGCTCCAGTCTTCGCTATTTCTTTAAATGTCCATCTCCAGGTCTCCAGCATGGACCCTTCAGTTTCTTGACTTCAGTGTCTTGATAGGGGACTCTGTAGTGAGCTCCACGCATCTGACTTTTGACTGAATCCTTCTGACCTCCAGTTTACTTATGACCCTTCTGCATTCATGTATACCTGACTGTTCAGGCAGCCATTGTAAGCCTACCTTGCAAAGCTTTACATCACTTAGAGTTAATGATTAGATTTAATATATATATATTAAATACTGAAGAAGCAAGAACAGTTTTAATAAGAAAGCAAAGTAGGCCTGACTCAGTGTATGTATGCATTTGATTTCTAAGTAGTGGAGAAGGGAGAGAACTGAAAATTATGTATCCTACTACAAAAATGGATTTCTGCCATTATGCCTTAGGCAAATTTTGCCATGGAGGAAGGTATAGCCCAAGAGATTGGAATTTTATATTTATTTCAAATAAAAAATAGAAAATTTTATATTTCAACCTTCAGTCTGAAATGATGTTATAATTTCAAATGCTATATTAAATAAATAAAATACAGTGGTAACTTGGTTCATGAACATCTTTGTTCACAAACCCTTTGCAAATAGAAGCATTTGGCAAATTTTTGTTTGTTTGCTTGTTTGTTTGTTTGCAAATTCTGCATTGGATGTCTAATACAACCATGGCCATCTTTCTCACGCGAACACAAATATGGGTTTCTTTTCCAAAATCATAGGACAAATTAAGTTCGTAAACCAAGGTACCACTATACGTGTTTAAACTTCTATGTTTTCTTAAGTATGTTGTTGACTTGTTTCTAGCCAAGAAAACTAACAGAAAATAAGCGGAGACGCCTCTTTCTTCTTCTTTTTTCTCTATATTCTCCCAACAGAGATACTTAAAATATGGCCAGGGAATATTGCCACTCCACAGCTTATTTTCATCTTGGCCTGAGAAGAGGTAAGAAATATGATGGACAGGTAACCTCTATGATCCTGCCTTTTGGCATTCATGCCCTCGTGCCTACTCCTCTTGAGTGGGTGCAGGACCTTGGACTTGCTTCTGAGCAACAGAACATGAAAGATGACAGAAGGTTACTTCCGTGATAACTTTATGGCATGTAAAACTGCATCTTGATATCAAACTCTCTAATGTCTCTTTCTCGGTCTCTCTCTTTCCCTTGGTGGCTTTGAAGACTCTAGCTGATACAACTACCACAGCTTCCAAAAAATGAGTTCTGTCAGCAGCCTGCAGAAGCTTGGAAGTAGGCCTTTCCTCAGTCAACCAGCTGATGTGAATATAGCACCAATTGAAACCTAAATTGCAGGTTGGCAAGATTCAGAAGCAGAAAACTCACCTAATTTACATGTCAGCTGTGAGACAATAAATGCGCCTTATTTTACACCACTAAATTTGGGGTAATTTGTTATGCAGCAATAGGAAACTGATACAAGGAGCATGTCCTAAAACGTAAAGCAACTATATCACTAGCATGTTGTTTAGTTCAGCTGACATTTACTTGCCATAATAAGGCATTCAAGAAGAAAAGTAATGCATTGAATTACAGGCTGATGCAAACTCCTTATCTTACAAACGACCGATACTTTGTGTTCTACAGCTGCTGGGCATGGTAGGAAAAGACGTCTAGTTTAACTATACATACGAAAGAGGAGAAAGGTACATTGTCTTGAGGTGTCTCAGAATTTTGTCAAATTATATATGTGATAGGAATGGAGACAGGAAGGGTAAAAGAAACTGGGAAGAGGGCCGGGAATTTAACTCGACTCAGCGCCTGCCTGGCACATGTGAGATCCTGAGTTCGTATTTGGTACCCAGAAAAAAAAAAAAGAAAAAAGAAAGAAAGAAATTGGGCCAATGGAGAGGGAGGTTTAGTATCCATCATCCTTTAAAGTTAAATCATAATAAAGTGATTGCTATAAATAAAACAATGGATGAACTAACCTATATGGAATTCACGCAACACCACTCTCCTGGTGGCATTCAAAATCTAGACGATACAGTCTAGCAGCTGCAGTTGGCAATTTGCCGTTCTGGACTCATATCTTTCTCACTAAAACAATAAAAATCACTTACACCCCTCCACATAAAGATGCACATTCTTTTTTCCATAGTCCTAGATCTCAACCCCTGTTCTCTGTAAAAATTTTACACAGTGGCCCTTATTCTAAAAAGATTTAGTTGATAAGTTTTTTACTTTTCATTGCTTCAATAAGAACCTGTGAGCCAGGCATGGGGGCGCATGCCTGTAATCCCAACACTCAGGAGGCTGAGGCAGGAGGATTGTTGTGAGTTTGAGACCAGCCTGGGCTACAAAGTGAGCTCAAGGCCAGCCTGAACTGCATAGTGAGACCCTGTCTCAAAAAGAAAAAAAAAAAAAAAAAAAAAAAAAAAAAAAAAAAAAAAAAAAAAAAAA
>RJWM01034000.1:0-20131 GCA_004363535.1 Dasyprocta punctata
ACTTCATGTGTCCCTATGGGACCGGATTTGGGTTCCTGCTCCTGCTGCTTCAGGGCGTCCCGAACCATGCGTCCCTAAGGGCCTCCACCTCTGGCTCTGTGTCCCTTTGTGTTTTTTATTTTTTTACTTAAGAGAAAAAAGACACAGAAAAGAAAAACAAAAAGTAAAAGAGACAAACAACAACACAAATCCAATACAATAACAGTATAGGTTTACAAAACAAGATGATAGGAATTTGACAATGGTTGTAGTATTGCGTATTGTTACCTGATAAAAGTGTTGTTTAGATTAACAGATGTAGATATGTAAGATTGATCTAATCATATGAGTATTAACTGTTGTTTTCCAATAACTGATACATTTAGTATTATAGTCATTTTAGCTATCATATATATATATATATATACACAAATTTATGTCTTTTTCCTTTTCTCTTCCTTCTTTCCTCCTTTCCCCTATCTCAATTACTTTTCCTCTTTAAGCAGTTTCTTAACTGCTTAAATACAATACATACACAGTATGTATTGTAGATTTTGGATCATATATACTTTTTCAGTTTCTTACACTAGGGAGACAATACAGTATTTACCCATGTGAGTTTGATTTGTTTCACTTATGAGTATGGTCTCAGATTGTGTCCATTTACTTATAAAAGTCTCGATGCAATCTTTCTTTCTTTTTTTTTTTTTTTGTTTGTTTGTTTTTACGGCACCGGGGATTGAACTCACAACCTCACGCCTGCCAGGGCAGGCGCTTAACGCACTGAGCCAAACTCCCGGCCCTGATGCAATTTTTCTTGATAGCTGAGTAGTATTCCATTATTTAAAAATACCACCTCTTTTTTATCCATTCCTTGATTGATGGGCACTTGGGTTGTTTCCAGGATTTGCTGGCTCTGGTCCCTTTACCCCATCTCTCCAACTGGCGTCACCATCCAGTCCCACCTCCTGCCCCCGAGGCAGGAAGGCTGACTGCCATCCCCAGCCCTCGCTTCTCACTTCTGCGAGAGGAGCAGAGAAAGCCTGCTGTGCCCCATGCCCCGGACCAGACGCCCTCTCCCAGCACAGCCTGCTCTCGGGAGAAGCCTCCCTGCCCCTTGCTGCTGGCCTGTTTCCGACCCCTTCTCACGCACACGGTGCTTTCACACCAGCTCCTTGATCCCCAGGCTGCCGCAGCGCCTGCCGGCTCTCAGCCAGCATTAATGGATCCCCTCCCTGGGACAGCCCCGAGAAGCACCAAGCATGGCAAAGGCTTTCTCAGGGAGCTCAGGTCAGATAAAAGTTCCAGCCAGGTTTCCTCTGCCAGGACAGGGAGCACAGCGTGCTCACCTCCAAGGCCTGCACTGAGTCTCACGGGGAATTGTGTGTGAAGAGCCCGGGGCCATGACGTGGTGCTTACGGTGCTGATGTCACCTGCAGTCACAGTCTCTCCAGCCAGAGACACAAAGTCAAGTTCAGTCCTCCAGGACCCGCCTCGCCCATCCCACCCCGCTTCTTCTTCACATCCCTTTGCATCCTCAGAGCCCCACAGTGCAGGTGCCATCAGACCAGAGGCATCGCTGCCCAGTGCAGGGGAAGTTGGTCATTTTGACCGGAGACCTGTAAACACACCAAGTGTATCTTTGACCCATCGTCCTGGTGGGCCCAGGGCTCCCCAAATGCGCCTTGGTGTCTCACCCATGCGTCTCTCCCACGTGAGTGTCTCCCACACAGAGATGACCTGACTGGCCATTGTAGTCAGGGGTTTGTAAGGAGAACAAGACAATACAGGACACATAATTTATGGTATTATTTTGTAATAGTCACCCAAGAGTTAAATACAAGCAGTGAGGAGATCTGTCCACATGCCAAGACCCAAGGAATGCAGCTGAGGGCCCGGATCCCACAGCAGCGCCCTGCATGAGTTCAGCTGAAGGCCTAGAGCCCATGACAATGCCCCCAGGAGCCCAACCAGAGGCCTAGAGCCCACGACAATGACTTATGCATGTTCATTTTATAGATCTGCGCTGTGAAGGCCCAGAGGTCAGCAGTGGAAGCAAGAAAGTCTATGCCAGGGAGGTGAAGGATTTGTGCCAGTAGGTTGAGGGTTCTGCACTGTAGCCAAGAAGTGACGCTCAAAATAGGGATCAGGGCTCCTCCAAAAAGTACCACAGCCATCCTCAGTGACAATGAGGTCCCGAGCTCCTTCCAACAATGAGAACAACCAAGTCCATATCAAGAAGCCAGCATGACAAGCTTCTCCTGGAGGTTGAACAGCACACATCTTCCCCTCTGGAGCCTGGAAGTGATGCTCAAAGTAAGGACAAGTGCTCCCCCAAAGTGAACCGCAGCCATTCTCAGTGACAAGGTCCTGAGCTCCTCTGATAATAACAGCCAAGTTCATATCAGGGAATCTAGCATGACAGGCTCCTCCAGGAGAACCAATGGCTCCAAACAACAGCAACACTTAGGAAAACCCATAATGCTAATCTTCCTCTCCAAGTCTCCTTTTTATGTTGACACCTTTCCTCAGGTGGGCCATCTACACGCAACACCATGCTGATTCAGTTCAGCTGGTGGTTAAGTTGACCACCCGTTCCTCATTGCCCACACCGTCTCACAGTGGTCCACCCACCTTGTTGCGCATCCCATCAAGACTGGGTTCTGTTAGTTGCTCTGACGGGGTTTGATGTTCAAGTTCAAGGATTACAGGTTGGGGTGAACATCTGTTTGGCTCAGTAATGAAGGTAACCAAGGCTTATGAGAAAGCAACTAGGAGAAGTGGGCACTGGAAGAGGCCCATCCTTGATTGGGTGGAAGCATTCTTGGCTTATAGTCAGTGGCAGGTAAAAGCAACTTCAGCTAGGGGAGACACTGGAAACATTCTAAGCACAAGATAAAATGCCTGCTACATTTTTGAAGGAGTCCTCCATTCAGAGGATAAGGGGGATGGTGGGCACCCTTCTGAAGTCTTTAATTTCCAAGTTTAATAATTCCCTTTAAAATAGGAAAGGAGGCTAATTTGTTCTAAAACCCAGCCCTTTGTGGAAATCTTCCAGAAGGTGACATGGTGAGGGAAAGACTTCCTTGGAGGGAGAGGGAAATGTTTTCACTTTATTGCATTTTCTCCAACAATATAAAATATTTGCATGGCTTGTTAGTTAAATATCTATTTTTAATTATCAATACAGTGTGAAATTATGTAGAGAGTTTGGAAAATTTGAGGGGAAGAAATCATATCCTACAACACGAACTCTTGTTTATTCTCTTGGCGTCTGTTGGTTTGTGTGTATTTTGGTTGTGATAATACTTGACATATACTCATGTACTGGCGTGCCAGCTTTCTAAATTTTTAAAAATTTTAAATGTTTGATGAATTACCACAGGATTTCTTGTGCAGCAAATATATGTACAGTTTAAAGACTGATTCAAAGCTGATGGCACAAGACAGGGCACTTGCAGTCCTCAAAAACCAGAACCCCCCACCCCACCCCACCTTCTGTGGTCACTGTGTACCCGATTCCTTCATGGTTTTACCAGTATATGCAGAAACTCTATCGTAATTCGCTTTAGCTTGGTTTTGATAATTACGTGAATAGAATCATACTGTACTATTTTATGTCTTCTTCTTTCCCTGTTTGTAAGATGCTGCATGTGGGTATAGTTTGTTCATACTAACATTTAGTTTAAAAGAGAAAAAAGTTTCATATTCATGCTCAATTTCATGTCAAATATGGGTTTTCTCAGGTGGCCCAAGCTCACTGTACTTTTGTAGTTAGGAAGAGGTGTCATTTTTTTCCTCCTGATTGTGACTTTGTTCCCTCAACCCCCAAGAATGTAGATCTCAAACTGATGAGTCTTTTGCCCTGCTCATGGCAGTGGGGCACTGGCCTTCTCTACCCTTTGGCTGGCGTCCTGGGAAGCAGCTACTCTGGGCTACTGGAGACCAAGAGCCGCAGCTGCCACCCTTCCAAGGGACCCGATGGAATTCTTTCTGGGGCCTGGGGACAGCTGGCGAGGGCCTGGATAGCTTAGGAGAGCTGAGGAATCTGCCAGGCTAGGAAAGGTGGCATGGGGTGATAGGGCCTCTCCTGGTCACCAGCACCTGACCTTGAGAAAGCTAGCACTAAGCTGGTTGCTGCCCAAATGCCCAAGGCCAGCTGATATCCATGGGCAGCAACACACAGCTGAGCCGGCCTCTCCTAGTGTGCGGCTCCGTGCACACTCAGCTCTGGCTTCTGACACCAGCCTGTTTCTCTCCTGCCCTTCAGCTAATCACGTTGAACAAGTGCTCAGTGGCCCCATTTCTTTCCACCCTCTCCGAGCTAATCCTTGAGGTTTTAGCTGTTGTCGCCTGCACACTCGCTGTGCCTGCTCATTAAGCCTGCCAGCCTCGTGGAGCCAGGCCAATCCGGATGAACCCGTGGGATTAAAACCTCTTACTTGATTTTAGGACTCACCCCTTGGCCTTATATGCACCTTCCAGAAGCTATTTGTTTCACTCAGCTCCTCCCTGGCCTGGGCCCAAGAGAGGCAGCTCCCCTTGGGCTTGACTTGGGGCAGCTCCTTGGTCCCACGTTTGTTGTGAAGCTTTCTCAGGTTCAGCCTTGTTCACCGCGTTCACAGGCGCGGCAGGGACCAACCAGGACTCAGTTTCCCTTCCCTTGCCTCTCACTTCCTCCAGAGGCTGTTCCTATGCTGGCTCTCACCCGCAGTCCAGCCCTCTGCTGGCTAACTCAGTCCTCTCCTGCCTTCTCTCCAGGGGAATGGAAGAAGCCCTGGTGGGACGGCAGAGGGCTCCTTCCAGCTTGGTATGGAAGTATGTCAGTGACTATAAAGGATTCATGGTGGATGTAACCAGGCCACAGCCTCTCCATGTAGCCTCAGGATCCGCGGGCTACTCTTCTGTCTGTCTGGTCCTTCTTCCTGTCCAGGTCTCTGGTATTCGAGTCCTCCATTAGACCGTGGGAGATAGCTTACGTACCTTAGCTTCAGATGAGAAATGGAAGAGCTGCCCTTTTACCTTCCCCAGTTCTCGCTGGTCCTGACCTCCAGAAGCCCTCAAAACCTTTAGCACAAAAGTCCCACATAAAACCCATCACCCAGATGGCCCTTGGTTGTTGACACTGGCCAGGATGGACTCTAGGAAAACTCCTAGTTTCCTGGGGGCAGTGACCGGGATAGTGGAGCTGCTTTGGACAGGCCGAATTCCTGCTGCCTTGAGACATCCCAGGGGAATGACCCAGTGGCCATTTGGATAACACTAAAGCACCCCGACTCCTTCATCAACATAGAGTAGGTTTTCAGATTTCTGCTTACTTTGGAAAGCAGAGGACCATGGATAATGGAGAACTGAGTCATAGGGTAGAGGAAGTTTATTGTGGGACACTGGGAGAGGAGGTCATGAGGTGGAAACAGCTGTAATCTATTTCATTTTTATTGGTCACTTTTTTTTTTTTTTTGGCACTAGGGATCAACCCAGTGGTCCTCTGCCACTGAGCTCCATCCCCAGCTTGCTCTGTCTGTCTGTCTGTCTGTCTCTGAGACAAGTGCTTGCTAAATTGCCCAGAATAGCCATGAACTTGCAATCCTCCTGCCTCCATCTCTGTAGTAGCTGGAAGTACAGATGTGTGCCGCTATGCCCAGCTTCACTGTTATTGGTCATTAGTTTGTATAAACGCCCTGGGGAAGTGGTTACCTCTGAGGAAGAGGACGTGGGATCAGATGAATATGGTGTGGGGAACTGAATGAAAATAATAGTGCTGAGTCCAGAGATCTTTGTGTCTTTATGTTGTATGACTTACATGTATGTCATAAATTTTACTTATTTATTTGTTTATTTAGGTGCTGGGAATCAAACCCAGGGCCCCACACATACTTAAAAACATACTCTATCCTTCAGCCCCGTAAATATTATTTTAAACCTACTCAATAGTTGATTCAAACTATTAAGAATTGATTATAAAATTATACTATCCTTTAGTATTGGTTCAGTGCTGTTTAGTGCTTTCTAAACTTAGAAAGCTATATACATTTTTTTTTTTTTTTTGTGGCACTGGGGATTGAACTCACAACCTTGCACCTGTCAGACAGGCGCTTAAGTCACTGAGCCAAACTCCCGGCCCTGGTTTTTTGAAGCAGGGTCACACTATGTAGCTCAGGTCGGCCTTGTGCTCGTGTTGTAGCCCAAGCTGGCCTTGAACTCACAACGCTCGTCCTACCTCAGCCTCTCGAGTGCTGGGATTAAAGGTGTGCACCACCACACCTGGCTATATACATTTTTTAAAAATTAAACTTATCCACCTAAACCTTGAGCATTTCCCACTTGCCTCCAACTTCACCTTTGACCTTTGTGATCTGTCACGCCTTTGATTTACTGTCATGTTCCAGCCCAAAGAGAGTCCCTTTCCTGGATGACCCCAAGGTGCTATAAGTGCCAGCAACCCCTTCCTTACCCCCAGCCCCACCGTTCTGTAAAGGGTTAGTATCTTGGCCGGTACTTGCCCTGCGTGTGTGAGGCCCTGAGTTCGATCCCAGTACTGCAGCGAGAGGTGGGGGGCACTCCCATGGAGAGGGCTGCTAAATGCTGTCACACTCTTTCTTCTCTGCCAATCAGAAGAAAAACAGTTACAGATTTTCATTTTCCTTCCTTGCCATGTGTTGCCTTTTGATCCTTTTAGCAGATGTTCTGTGCCTAGAGCCAGGGGAAAGCTATGCCAGCTAGCCCACCTGTTGTCCTTCAGACCTGGGCTGGCTCACCTGCCCCTCCAGGTGCCACCAAGATTGCCATTAGGGTGACTTGGATGGTACAAGTCCTTGATGTCACAGGGCAGTTGCATAGCTCTTCTCTTACATGGTTTTTTTTTTTTTTTTTTTTTTTGACATCGCAGTGACAGATAATATGTAAAGTCACGTATTTTCTGTGGATTCCATCCAAAGTGGAAATATGAGTCAAGCCGTGCATGCTCAATAAAAAGAAAAAAAAAAAAAAAAGGAAACGGACCTTTTAAACCAATACCTGTCAAGTTTGTTTTAAGGCCTTTGTGCAAGAAAGATCCCCTTTGCATCTTTCTCACTCCACACGGCCCCGTGGCCTCCAGCTGAGCCACTGATGGGGGCAGCCCTTGGGGACAGACCGGGTGGGCTCCCTCGTCTCGCACCTCCCTGCAGCCACCGGGAGCTGGGGAGGGTGATGACAGAAGCAGCCAGCTCCAGAGTGTAGTGTTGGGCTTGGCATTTCCTTGGCAGAGCTAATCCCGTCCGCCTTCTAGGAGTGTGGCGTGTGTGCATGTCACGGGCGAGCAACAGCAGCTGCCATGACCTTGACTGTCACTCAGCAAGCTGCTTCCTGTGCGGATCTGCATTGGAATAGCTCAAGACCCGGGGGCGGGGGTGGGGGTTCTATTATCCAGCGAGACCGTCGTTGGATAGCAGTAACGGTTAGTATTTTAAACATGAAGAGGTTCTCATCAAATCCTCACTCCCTGGTTATGGTGTTGTTCCCCCATGCGGAAGCCCTTCCCAGCTTCACATAGCACCTTTGCTCTAACCCATAACTGCTCCGTGAACGTAAGGACCCAGTGCCACAGAACTGGGGAATCGGGGGGGCACAAGCTGTGTGCAGTTGGATGAGTCTTGGCATAGCAGAGACCTCCACCATCTTTCTGTGAAAAGCATCATTGCTTCCTTCCCTGAATAAATTGTAAAATTCTCAAGACCTCCGTATTTGCATCATAACAGCACCCTGTTAGGCCCAGACTGGTTCCCTTCAGTTCAACATCACCCTTGATAAAGTCCAAGGACTGGAGGGAAAGTTAGGGTAAACTGGATGGATCCGTGCAGCTCTGGTAATATCTGCTTTATTCTAATAGCTTTAATGATCTGACATTTTTAGCGTTTCTGCCTGAGAAGGCAGACATGTGTTCTGAATTCTTTTATTTGCATAGACAAAATAGCTGGGCAATCAAAGATTTTGGTTAAACATATGGACATGTGTGATACAGCCACAAGTCTTTAAAAGAGGTGACATTTATTTTAAGGTCCAGTTGTTCCTGAATGCTAATTTGATTATCAGCATTTCTGTCTAATGTAACATTTCTGTCCATTCAGATTGCTATAACAAAAAGTAGCGTAGACCAGCTAACTTAAACAACAGAAATGTGTTCTTCACTGTTCTTACAGCACAACGGAAAGGTCTAAGACCAAGTTGTCCATTGATTTGGGCCCTCATGAGGGCGTTTTTCTTGGTTTTTGGAAAGATGCCTTCTCCATATATCCTTACATGGCAGAAAGAACTCTCTCTCCTATCTCTTCTATCAAGGATGCTAATCCCATTCAGGAGGGCTTCACCCTCATGATTTAAGTACACCCAAAGGTCCCATCTCCAAGTACCAACAAACCAGGGATTAGGACTTCAATGTATGGTGGGGGTGGGGCAGGGACACAAACGTACAGCTCATAACATGCCGCCGACCCATGGGCTAAATACTGGCTCTGTCTACACAATTATTGTGTTTTGGAATAAACTGGGTGACTTGAAGCATCATTAATTGATAAGACTGATACCGACTTTCTGTAGAGCTTCTGTTTCCTTCTGACCACGATGTCTTCTGTACACACAGCCTCCACCAGAGCAGAGGGAGATACAGCCAGGGATATTTACAGTGTCCAAGAAGCCATGTTACAGTTGTCCTCAAATCTTCGCTTGGGGAACACCCCTGCAAGGTCCAGGGTGTTTCCCCCACCCACCCCAACCCCAGTTTGTTCACACACCCCTACTTATGCAGACAGCAGCAGGGAAAGCTCTAGAGATGAGTGGTCAGGAGGGTGGGGGTGGGGTGAGCAGCATACTGCATGTTATTGGTCACATCCAGGGGGATGGGACAGGTCAGGCATAGTGGACGTAGTGCAGTTTAGAAACGTGGGAGCCTGTGGGAGAAAGTTGATATCACAGGCTTTTCTACTGTCACTGAACAGCTAGGCCTCTCTGTGCTGGCTCTGATCCCTAGCACACAAAGAAAGACACCCAGTTTAAACCAGTACCTGTCAGGGCTGGGAATGTGGCTCAATGGTAGAACTCTTGCCTTGCACGCATAAGGCCCTAGGTTCCATCCCCAGACCCACAAAAATAAATAAATAAATAAACCAGTACCTGTTGAATTAGTGGCTAGACATGTTTGCTGGCCGGGGATTCAGTTCAGCGGCGTAGGCATCTGCCTAGCAAGCGCAAGGTCCTGAGTTCAATTCCCAGTACCAAAAAAAAGAAAGTTGTGTCTGCTGTTCCCTCAGTTCCTTAGTGACACAGTTACCTGTGTCTCTCGCTGCTAGGCTGATGTTCTTGAGAGCAGCATCTGTGTCTTTTTCAAGTTGTCCCCGGAGGAAGGGAGTGAAGTGAGACAACTATATTTGTGTTAAAGAGACGTTCTCCAGATGCACCGGGCAGGGAATGTGTGGAGAAACTGCTCCTGGCAGACCAGTACGGGTCTGCAGCATTCCAAGGCTTTGGTCACCTTAAAGGCTAAAGCTCTGCAGGCGGCTCTAACGGCAGCAGATCATGTAGCACCACCGGCACTGGAGACCACGAGGCCTTACAGCAGGGCCTGATTTATACTGCAGTGCCTCTGGGCAGCTGGAGATCTGGGCCTCAGTCACCCCACTTCCCCATGTTCAGCATGGCTCAATACTGAAGTGTAGATGTTCATGTTCATCTGCTAGAGCCGCCATCACAAAATACGACAGACTGTGTCTCAAACACAGAAATGTATTTCCTCACAGTTCTGAAGACTGGAAATCTAAGGGTCAGTTTCCATGAGGTCCCCCACTCTTGGCTTATAAAAGGCTGTCTTCTCAGTGTGGCCTTTCTTCTATTCATGTTCATGGACAGAAAGAGAGACAGAAAGCTGTTGTGTCTTCTTTGACAAGGGCCCTAACCCCATCAGATCAGGGCCCCACCCTTATGGCTTCATTTAACCTTTAACTTTTTCCCTTAAAGGCTATTTCTCCAAATACAGTCACACTGGGCATTAGTTAGAGCTTCAGCACACGAATGTGAGGGTGAGGACATGCAAACAGTCCATGACCACTCTAAATTCAAACTGGCTTTCAATCTCTACTCTTACAAACTGTCTGTGAGGTCGGGGAAGTTTCTTTGGCTTTTCTAAAGCCTCAGTTTCTTCTTGGTAAGAACAGAGGTAGTCGTGGTACCTATCTGGGGCATCGTGAGGATGAAATAAGATAATGCACATACTGAGTTTAGTGGAGGGCCCTGTGTGAAGCAAGTATTCAGTCGCCATTAGTGGACAGTACTCACAGGGCCCTCTCTGTTCCAAGAATGGGTGCCCTCTGCAGTGGTGGCCACCATGCTGTGCAGCCCGAATTTCCAGCACTGGCCCACTCTGTGGGAACTGCATCCCAAACCAGGGAGGCTCCATGACTCCGGGGTTCTTCAGGGGAGCCAAACCACGTCAGAGCCAGGTTAGCTTCACAGGATTTCCAGCAGAAAGGTAGGAAATGACAAGTTGAGGGGTGGCAGCAGCCCCAGAGTTCCAGAGATGGGGAGTAAGTACTCTGTCTCCTCCCCCCAGAAGAGAACTGGGTGCCCGCCAGCTGGACCTGAGTGAAGGTCACGTTGGATTGTTTCTGGCCTCTTGTTGCCTTAAAGAAAAAGAAAATTAAAAAGCAACTCCTGCATGGTCCTCTTCAAATGAGACTGACACTTGCCCCTTTTCCCTACTTTGCAGCCCAGCTATGGAGATGAAATATTGTAGGTGCAGGGTGTGTGGTGTGACTTACCGAGGGCCACTACTCTCCTGTTAAAGACAATGCCCTTGACTCTCGGTGCCTGCAGCAAAGCCAAGACAGGGATCCCCTGCAAACCATTATTATACCCCCTTGCAGATTCCTACCCTGTAGGCATGTGCTATGAGCTGGAAGCAAGCCAGCACTGTCACATACGCGATATGACTGTCGCAGTGTTCCAACATCCGTCTGCCTGATTTTTTCTTTTACCCACACTGCTTTAAAAGGTGCAGATTATGTATTTGTGCAGAGGGTTAGGCATGTGTCTTCTATGAGCAACCCCTGCCAACTCCATCACTCCCCTCTTGTTACTCCGACAGAGAGCTTGAGATTTCTCCTTTCATAGTCACACCTAGGCTTGCTTTTGGGGGCAAGGGCAGTGGTGGAGAGACAAAGACCAGAGAGGCTGTGTTTATCAGCTGAGAACTGAACCCATTTCCAGATTATTGCTCATGAAATTAAAACTCTAGTGCTCAGTTTGTGGGGCACAAGATCCCCTGGAACATGTGCAGCTTCAGACAGGGGGCCTGTGGCTGCCTGCTGCGTCCCCTGCGTTTCTAGCTCGACTCCTCCCACAGGCTCCCTGCCGTGTGCCTTCCATACCAGGGAGCAAGTCTTTTCTCCCCAGAGGTCCGCATGATACCCTGCAGGCAGCAGGTGTTCACGGAGCACAGTGGCCACTCCCAGCCACCTATCTCATTTCCCCGCACTCCTGGCCAGGAGCACCTGGCTGTTAAGGCTCCAAGTGCACAGACAGCTCTCCGGGTGCTGAGATTCCTTGCACTTCAATCTGGCCAACTGGACAAAGACTAAGCCAACTGCTTCAACCCAATAGTCTAAACTCTCCATGTATCTCACATATTTCCTTTCAAGAGATTCCTTCCACAGATCCTGGAAGCTTTGCATCCCAGGACACACCCTTTCCAGTTAAATGATGAAGAAGAGAGAGAATCTGTTGCTTCCTTTGCTCTGTCACAGTAATTTGCTATATTAGAAAAGTTGAGCAGACCCTTGGACAAAGAGTTGTCAAATATGCCAGAAAGCAAATACAGAATAAGTCTACTACTCGGTGTTTTAAACCATTCAATTGTGAGGGTGCAACAAGTAGATGAGGCTACCTATTCATTATTCACTAGTTTTGAGGGTGCCCTACTGGATGCTGGGGATGGAAGAGAGGCTGGGGACAAAGGTGATTTTATATAGGATTCTGCTTTGAGGTAGGGACAGAATCTGGTAGGAAGGACCTAATCCTGCGAAGACCCAGAGAATGAGGAAAGTTTCTTAGAAAAGGGAGCTACCAAGGGCCTAGGAGTGTGGCTCTGTGGCAGTCACTTGCTTGGAGTGTTTCCGTGAGCTCCAGCTTTCCCTTGCTGCCACCATGTCATGATTCCTGGAAGTCCCACTGTGAGATCAGCAGTGGTAGGACCAGCTTCCTCCCCCTCCCTGCTCACTCTGATCACGGAGTTTGGTTTTAATAACATGGACCTTGGTGACTACTGAAGCAACTTTGACCCTGACTGGTCCCCTTCTCCCTTCCACAGGAATATGCTTGCCAATTCAGCCAGCGTGCGGATTCTTATCAAGGGAGGCAAGGTGGTGAACGATGACTGCACCCATGAAGCTGACGTCTACATCGAGAATGGCATCATCCAGCAGGTGGGCCGTGAGCTCATGATCCCTGGAGGAGCCAAGGTCATCGATGCCACTGGGAAACTGGTGATCCCTGGAGGCATTGACACGAGCACCCACTTCCACCAGACCTTCATGAATGCCACCTGCGTGGACGACTTCTACCATGGGACCAAGGTAATGCTCCTGTTTGCCAAAGGTGGCTTCTGTGCTTCTTTATTCTGCTTCTGGGGCTGCTACAGTTGAGCTCTCCAGGAATGGGTGTGCCTACTGTAGTGCTACCACATAAAGGGTATCTCTAGAGTGCGCTGTGGCAGCTGGAATTGGGATCTCCAGCTAAATGTCAGAGGCCACTTTGAAGGAGACATTTAAGCCTATTTTGCTGGTCATATCACTTACTCGTATACCCAATCCAGGAACCAATTTTATTTTTTATGTTTTTATGTCATGTAATATGGACTTTGAAGAAGAAGATCTGCTGGTGTTTGTGAATTGGGGAAGGGTTGGTTTGGTGGATTCATTTATGCATGATAAGCCAAATTAAATCCCCAGAGTCTGCGACAGATTATAAAGTCACCTTTATAACCTACCTGATTTTAACGGCAGAGATTGCAAAAGCTATCTTTTATTATCTCTTCTAGCTTATTCATTATTTTTTTTTAAAAAAATAGCTTGAAAATTACTGGTGGGTTCTCTTTTCAGCGTAAGTTATCATGGATAATATTTAACATTTACTGAGCTGGCCCTGATTATTGTATTTTTCTGAATGCAAAATACAAAAATTCAGACTTGTGAAACATGAATCAGGAGAGAACTGCATTTTGCAAAAAGAGCCAAAACTGGGTTCTTTCACTGTTCCTCTGCTCCAGAAACCTCTGTCATTGCTGTCATTTCCCCCCATTGTGATGATCTGTCACATGCCAGCCTTATCCTGGACATCAGACCATGGGCCATGGCAGGCAAGAACTGGCCTGTTCCTCCGCTTTCCCAGCGCCTGCACCGCCATGGTGCTAGAGCAGCCGTCCTGTAAAGATGTGCTGAACGAATGAGTGAGTGAATGTTGCTTATCCACCTGGGTCTCTGCTCCCACTAGACATCAGATTTACTTGTGAAGGTGTTTTAAAGTACAGAATCAAATCAGAATCTCAAGGAAGCAAACATCCCCTACCCTGGCAGCAGCCCCTTCTGCTGCCTGATTTACAAAGGACTTGATATCTGTCCCAGGTGACAGGGATTCACCAACCCCTGGCTATAATCCCATGTCCTACGTAAACCCACAGCCTCAGATCCCCGCACACACCCCTGTATTCTCAAATCCCACCTCCACTCTGCCTGGAGTTCTCAGGGGACCCCTCCCTTGCTCAGGGCTCTCCTTCTGGGAGTTATTTCCTGGGGACTCAGGTGTTCTGCTGCTAGGCCGCAGCCGATGAGGCTGCCCTAACTGAGCCCAGAGGAGCCTGTCTGGGGCTGCAGAGGCCGGGGGAACATGCTCCTGTGGGTGCGCTCCTGCCAGGCAGGTTGCCTGAAGGTCCCCTCTCCATTCCAGGGGCTGCAGAGTTGACCTTAGAAGGCTGAGCGGTGAGGTTTTAAATAGCCTCGGCCCCGCCTGAACTGAGGCAAAGATGCAGGCCTAATGCCCAGGCCTTTGGGCAACCCCAGTCCTCTGTCACCAGGACCAGGGAAGAGGCGGCAGGCAGATGCTCCTGCCTCCTGAGAACTGCCCCGGGGCCTGCAGGGCAGTTCTGGTGAAGTGGGGGACTCCATCCTCATAAACTTCGGTCCTCTTGCAGGATGCTCTGGTGGCCATCAGGCCCTCTTGAAGGCCACCAGCCCAGCCCCAGCCAGGCCAAGACTGTTTTGTTTGTGGTTATCGTTGCTGCCGTTTCTGTTGATAGCAGGCCTGCAGAGAAGTGCGCAGATGCAGTGGTCCCTTCGTTGTTAATTGGTTCCAGGACACAAGACAAGTGCCAAAAAGTGAAGAATGCCAAACTGTTTGGACTGGAAAGGGTAGCAAGCCATGAGCAGTCAACACTGACGGGATGTAGCTTACTCATCAAGTACCAAACAAACAACAAGAAGTGGGACAAAATTCTCAAATCAAAATGTGTCTGGTGCCAAATTTGACGCGTTTCAAAGCAATCAGTACCAAAGCAGTCAGGTACCAGCAGTAAGTGTAGAGAATTACCACAACTGAACTATCCCCAGCTCCCTGTCCGTAAACCAAGTGTTACCCACACCCGGAAGCCCCCCTCACCAAAGGAAAAGACAACCACTATCGTGACTTTTTTGCTTGTTTGTTTGTTTTGTGGCTGTTTGTGTTGGGATTGAACCCAGGGCCTTTTTGATTTTTTATTTTGAGATAGGGTCTCACTAAGTTTCCCAGACTGGGTTTGAACGTGGGCTCCTCCCACCTCAGTCTCCCAGAGTGCTGGGATTACATGCGTGTATCACCACACCTGGCTCTACCCTAACTTCTGTACTATAGACTTTGTTTGTTTATTTTTTGGTTTTTAAACGGGGGTCTCACTATGTAGTCTAGTCTGGCCTTGAATTCTTGGAGATCTTCCTGCCTCAACCTCCTGAGTGCTGGGATCACAGGCGTGTGTCACCATGCCTGGCCTATACTATAGATTTTTAAGAATCATACCTTGAGATGTAATTCAGATACCATGTAGTTCATCTGTTTATAGTGTAAGAGTTAAGGCTGAGTGTGTAGCCCAGCGGTAGAGCATTTACCTAGCATACACAAGGCTCTGGGTTCCATCTTCACTATCACAAAAATTATTTTAAAAATAAATAAAGCGTATGAGCCCACAGTTTTTAGTACATTCATCGTAGACTGGTTTTGTTTATATATGGCTTTATATAAAGTGAAACAATATGTACTCTTGCATTGGCTTCTTTTACCCCAAAATTCATCTGTGCTTTTGCATGTTGTTGTAGTTCATTCATTTTCATAGCCTCATAATATTCCACTGCGTATACCATACTTATCCATTCTACTACAGAAGTGTATTTGGGTCTTTGCTGATTTAAGTGGTTATAATCACTGTTGCTATTTCTTTTGGCAAACATGTATGTACCCATTTTATTGGGCATGGTCCTAGGAGTGGAATTGCTGAATCATAGTATGATACACATATGTTCAGCTTACATAATAGAGCCAAATTGTTCTCCCAGCAGTAATGTAAGAGAGGCCACAGTATTTGACATCAACATGACACTAATAACCACACCAGCCCATGCTGGGGTCCTTTCTGTAGTATGTTAGAATTTGTATTAAAAAGTTTAGCTCAATAGTTACTATTCCTGCTTTGGGGAGCTCTTTCATCCAGGACCAGATAGCACACTGACACTGTGCTGTCTACCCACCTTGCCGAGGGCAGGCTGGCCTTCTTTGCCTTATCTTCCACATTGTCATCTGCTGAGGCCTCATTAGCCCGGAGTGACAGGTTTTCCCCTGGGAGCCTTTTGCTCCATACAGCTGATGAAAAGCTCTATACAGATGTCTTTGTGCTAGGTGGTGGGTAACTCTTGATCTTTTCCAGGCTTCTCAACCATGCGGGCAGCCACCTCCAGAAAGCATCTGCAGGCCTCTGTGTAATTCATTATAGAGGCCCTGACCTCCCAGTTTCTATAGGCTTGGGCTGCCTCAGGCACCCCCTTCACACACTCCCTATCAGGCACTGTTGTGGAAAATTTAGATCACAGGCCCCCAAACCACCCCGCTGGAGTCACCTAAGTGGACCCTTTGTTACATCCATCCCCTAAGCAAGGCCGTACCTGGTCCTTGTGCACCGGCCTTGCTATTGCCCTCTGCTTAGGTGACACAGCCACTGATCCAGCCCTCTCCAGGCCCCTTGAGTAGAAGTTGGGCCTCAGACCTCCCAAGAGACTCCCTACCCAACACCCATCTCCTCCCCACTCCCGAGGCCCCCTCCATATTGCTGTTCTCCAGCCAAATGCTTTGGCTACCTATTTCCTACAGTTCCTGGATATCTCTGGAGGAGAGAAAATGCTCTACTGTTGAAATGCTGGCTGATGGGGACTTGTAGGATTAATTATTCACACCACCTTGGCACTGGGGAAAGAATGCATGCACCCTGTAGACCGCCACCAACCTGCTTAGCTCCCACCTAGAAAGGCTGATTCACTGCAAGCTTCTGGGTTTATAACAGAATAACAACCCCAAAGAAAAGCTCATCGAGTGATTAGCCAAGAGAGAAAGAAGGATCAAGTTGCATCATTCTGTGCTTATTAGACAGATCTGGCAGGTCTTGAACCCCACACCCCCTCAGCTTTTGCATGCTTATCAATTTGGCAGCAGCAGCCAGGGCTGGAAGAACAAAACAGTTGAAAGCCTGGCTTTGCAAAGGAGAGCATCTGGGTCTGCATTGTACTTGGTCTAAAGGGATTTCTCCTAAACACTTCAGCAAATGCCTCATGTGCCTTTGCCTCTTTTTGAGGCCGTGGCAGGCTCTGCCTGGCTCCCCTGCTCACAGCCTGAGTCACCGGGTCACTTGCTTGTCCTCCCTGCCCCAAGCACCACCACCCGCTGCAAGGCCAGAAGCTGTGTTTCCGGGAGATGCCAGGGCCCCATGACTTGCTAACAATATAGACTCCATTCTAGGCGAAAGTTCTCCCTGTGGGGAGACAGGGTGAGGGCTAAGGAAGGGGTCTACTGACTCGGCTGAGTTGGTAAAGGTCTGAGACTTCAATGGAGTTGTGGAACCTTATGTTAGTATTCTGCTTAACTTACACAGATCCATGTATTCTTTTGTATCTCTGCTACTGCACCCCAAAGAGTGTTCAATTGGGATCTTGACCACCATCAGCCACTGATTCACAAGAGCAGATGAAAATATTAGAATCACACCGGGAGCAGGCATGCACAACTGGAAAAAGCTTCCTGCCTACCTTTCCTGGCTCCTCTCCTCCAAACAGGTTTTAAGAAGTTCAATCTAGGTTCCAGGTTGAAATTCTGAAGATTTTCAACCCTTAGAAGCAAATTATATTAGAATAACTTGGGGGATTTTTAACAGATGCCAGTATCAGGTCCCAACCCAGACCAATTAAAGCAGTGTCTCTAGATCTGTCTCCTCCTCTATCAGTATTTTTAAAAGCATCCTCAGCAATTCTAATCACTGGCAGAAGGGTTATTCAGGAATTTCCTTGGCCGTTTGGAAAGGCCTGGTGCCTTGGCTGCAGCCTGGCACCCATTAGCCCCTCACCTTGTGTATCAAGGCTGACAGCTGAATCCCCTTTGAAAGCATTGGCCTGCCTTGCCTTGCCTCGCTGGTCTTAGTTGCTTCTCGCTTTCCATTCACATTCCAGGGACCTAGAACCGGGCTCCCTGAGGCTAAGTGCCTCTGACAAGACATCCTGCCCTTCTGTCTCTACCCCATAGAAATCATCATGGAGACAGAAGTTGGCAGTGGTAGAGATGTCATCAAACAGAAGATTGCATAGGGCTGACCCACTCCTTGCTTGTGCCAGGGGCTGTTCAGTCATGGAGATAGGGTCCCAAGAACTTCAAATGAGCCACAGTAGGCCTAGGGCAGTAATGGCACACCTTTTAGAGCCTTCATTGGTAACAAACAGCCATAGGTTTGCCAGCACTGGCCTAGGGATATTCAAAGGCCTGGGCTAGGATGGCCATGTCCCACTCCCAGTGGAGGCTCCAGGCTCTCCTCTCTTTCTCATACCACAGAGGACCCTGCCCCCATCGGCCTTGTGTTGGGACAAAATACCCGACACCCAAAAATGAAGGAAGGAAAGGTTTATTTAGCTCACAGTTTGTAGAGGTTTCAGTCCATAATGAACTGGCTCCAAGGCAGAGTGGTGTGGCAGATGAGCAGCAGTTCACGGCAGCTGAAGACAGCAAAAGCAGCAAGAGCAAAAAGGGTGGTGTGCAGAGAGATGACTCTTTCTGTCCCTTATATTGCATGTAGGCCACACCCACCCTAGGGTGGGTGTAGCACTCACACCCATAATCCCAGCATTGGACCATGAATCAATCGCAAATTCCAGAAGCCTGCCCCCATGTCTGCATAAGGCTTTGGGGGGACACCCAGACAAACCACAACAGGCCCTGACATATACCAGACTAACATACGAATGAGCTCCCTTCAGTCCCCTCCCTGCCAGCTTCCTTACCAAGGATCCCGTTTACCCGTTAAGTAGACTGCGTTTGCCCCTGATGTTTTCCCTTGGAATCAAATACTATATTTAATTAAAAACCTTCAAATACCACTCACTTCCTTTCTTCTTTTTCTTGGACTCTAGTATTCTGTCTATTTCTGTTTTATTTTGGCCAATATCTTTCCAGGCTTTAAGCTGTGCAACATGGGAATCCAGACTCCTAGGGCCTTGCTTGTTAATTGAGTTTCCCAAGTTCATATATTTCTTCATTCCTCTAAAAAGCTAGAAGGCGCCTTAGAATGCAGCCTCCACATACGATAGGAGTCCCACAGGGGATGAATGAACGGTGCCCAGTGCCGGGGTCAGTCTGACCAGGGTGCAGGTTTCACCGTCAGAGTCTTTTTCATCCATCCTCCCAGGGTCTCCTAAAACCCCACGACTGGTCAGTCACTCCTTTCTGACAGCCCGTGACCTTTCGGCTGGCTACATACAAATGCCTTCCTTGACACTCAATGGCCTGAACCAGAGGAGGCCATCGTGGAACTGATACACGTGAGATAGAAGCTGATAGGCCCTCTGCCCACCCAAGCTGGCAGCGCCAGCGATACTACAGCCATCAGTACCTCAGGGCTGGACAGTTTGTGCCATTGTAAACGATGCTAGTGAGGGTTCATAAGGTGGTGCATGACTAATACTTCACATTGTGCTGCAGAATACACATAAAATAAATGTTTGTCCCCAGGTGGGGTCTGCCTAATTCCACCCCAGCCTATCTTCCAGGCTCTTGGGTTCCTTCAGAAGAACCCACCTCCTTTGGCTTCACAGTGAAACTGCTCTACTATGTAAAGGGCTCAAGCTGCGTGTGTCGCTGGCTCTGCCAGGCCGACCTCCGGCTGGCCTTCTCTGAGCATCCACCCTCGCCTCCCAGCTTATTTTCCTGGGTCAGCCTCTGTCGCACCATCCCAGAGGCTGAGAGCACACCTGGCCATGTGCTGCACTCCATCTTCAAAGCCAGCAGCTGAGATTCTCACCTTGAATCTCTCTCCCGTGTCAAATTCCTGCCCCTGGAGAGTTCACCAGATTAGCTCAGGCTCACAGCGGGTCAGCTCTCTTTCTTGAAGTCACTATGCTTAGATCACTCATGACCTGGTCACATAAACTTCCCCATCTACTCCTGGGGTCCCTCCTCCACTTAGTAGAAGGGGAGAAGCAGGAGACTCTACAAGGGTGTGGGTCACTGGGAATTCTTTCTAAGGATTACAAAGGCAGCCATCCTATAGACATAATGTCCTGAAACATCTCCTTGCACCAAAGTTGTTTTAACTACTTAAACCTGTGGAAGATCCCACATTTACATTTTATTTTTTTATTTTTATTTATTTATTTATTTTTTTTGCGGCACCGGGGATTGAACTCACAACCTCGCGCCTGCCAGGGCAGGCGCTTAAGGCACTGAGCCAAACTCCCGGCCCTGGTTTTTCGAGGCAGGGTCGCACTATGTAGCTCAGGCCGGCCTTGCGCTCGCGTTGTAGCCCAAGCCGGCCTCGAACTCACAACGCTCCGCCTACCTCAGCCTCCCGAGTGCT
>RJWM01034001.1:0-20048 GCA_004363535.1 Dasyprocta punctata
AGCAATCTAATCTCCGACCTCCAAAATAAATTTCAGAACTTTACGAATACCACTGTTTATGGTTGAAAAGTTCTAGACCAGGAGTTGCTACAAAAAGATTGGTTATCTGGCATTCTACCACTCAAGTATGCCCATAGCTGCTTCCTCTGATGGGGCCTGCACATAACTTCACTTAGCAAGACTTTCCCATGCTGAATATTTGACTTTTGTTGCAAATCATTGTCTTGTGCCTTAAGACATTTCCACTTGCTTACAATTTATCGTGTTTCATTGGCCTCAACAAATATATTTTTAACAACATAATAGTGTACCATGACTCAGAATTGTTGGCATCCTGCAGACAAGTTAATTTGTGTCCTAGGACAATGATTATGAATTTGGCTAAGCCATTTCCAATGATAGATATTATCATCCAAAGGATAAGTTTCCATTTGCTTACTTGGTATCAGTCTGCCAGGTCTCTGATGCAGGAAATGTAGGAAACTACATTTCCACTGTGTATTCTTTTCTTTTGTTCTGACTCACGTTAGAGTATGCATTCGGTTTATTTTTCCTGGCCTGAGCTGATCCATTTCTCCTAAATAGTCTCACTCAGTAAGTTAAACAGTGCTGTTACAAATGGTGGATGCCTTATAAAATCACATGCTCCATTCTCTCCTTCCAGCCCTGCTCAATGTGACCCAGGCAGTTAAGTGGAAAGCCCCCTTTCCAAATCATTTAGGACGCATAACCTCAATAGAACTGGGAGTCAGATGGCAAAAAGCCATCATCTGAAAAGACACATTCATGCAGGAAAATGCCTGCCCATCAGCGAAGAGCTCCTTATGCTGCAGAGCAGAGTTAGCAGGTAGAGCACGTGTGCAGAATTTGAGCTGACTCTGCTAATTTAGAAAGACTCCTCGGTAAAGAGTCTGAAAAGTGATATAAAGGACATGGTTCTCATATGAACTATTGCCAACATACTCTGCATTAGAGCCAGAGAAGTTAATTTCTCTTATAACTGAAAGTTTCTACCTTTTAACCAACATCTCTTCATTTTCCTAAGCCTCCAGATTTTTCTTTGTCTTTGAGTTCATGCTTAAAACCCAAATTCTTTAGCAAGCCTTCCCTAGAGCAGTCCTCCCTTCCTCCAAATCTTCTAGCCTTCCTGCCTCTCCCATTAATTTTGACTTTGTTATCTATGTCTATCCAACACTACAATCTCCCTGAGGGAAAGAAGTATGCATGTTTCTTCCTGTGATTCATCAGGTAGAGCACCACAAGCCTGACACAGAGTAAAAGTGAAAAAAAAAAGGAGTTGATGAATTTTTTTCTCCCCAGTCCAAATTAGTTGTTCCTGCTTCAAGGATACATCTAGAATAGTATGTATCACTGTGTGTGCCTGCAAGTGCATGCCCATACACATGCATATGTATCCTGTCTGCGGTACAAAGATTTTACTTCAAAGAGAATGCATGCAAATATGAGTTGCATTCATATGTAGGGCCCAAAAAGCTTACCAGATTTAAATTGACCCCTTAAGAATATATATCATAGAACTAAAACATCATAGATGAGAAGTATAGTGAAACGATAGATGAGAGAATAGCATGATGGAATTAATTAAAAATTCAGGTTAATAAAAAAGAGCCCACAAAATTCTTTTTGGGTAATGTAAAACAAAGAGAGAGAGATAGAATTTATAGCAAGAGCCCCTGAAACAATATGAATATAATAGAGAAGCCAGACTGTTTTAAACATGGCCTATATTTTGGTGTCTTAACCAACTGATACAGAGATAAGTATAAGAACATGATGTATATCTTTTGTGGTCACTGTACTTTAAAATGATGTAAAATAAATATACAGAACAGGTAAATCTATGGACAAAATGCAGATCAATGTTTGCCATGGTCTAGGAAAGATGGGCAAGTGGAGATTATGGCTAAGGAGAAACAAGCTTTCTTTTTGGAGTGATGAAATTCTCCACAGTTGGTTGAGATGATTGTCGCACAACTCTGAATAAGCTAAAGACCACTGAACTATAAATTTGAATGGGTGAATTGTATGATATAAGAATTATACCTCAGTGGTCTGGCTTGTGTCTGAATGTCCCACCAAGGCCTCGTGCATTCATAGGTGGGACTTTTTGGAGCTTTTTGGATCTAGGGTGTGTGATACTGGGACTAAGGGTGTGTGGTACTAAATTACTGTACTGACTGAATTAGCATAGTTCTGGGTGTGTCCAAATGGGTTTACTGAAAACAGAAGCCCCACCCTGGGTGTGAGTGTCACCTCCCAAAAGGTTCGTGGCCTAAATCGGATAAAAAGGAAAGGCAGGCTGGCTCGGTTGCTTGCTGCTTCCTGCCTTACTTGCCATGAACTGTTCCTCTTTTGCCATTTCTGTGCCATGCTGCCCTGTTTTACAGTCTGCCAACTACAGACTGAAAGCTCTACAAACCATAAGCTGAAATAAACCTTTCATCTTTTAACTTGTGGGTGTCAGATATTTTGTCCAAGCAGCAAGAAACTTAACTAAAATACTCACAAAGCTATTTTAAAAATTTTAATGGACATAGTTTTATCATGTGTGTTGACTCCAGTTTCTCAATTAAACAGAGACAGCAAGCACAACCATTGACATTCTTGTTCCCTACTCCTCCTACATCACTAAATGTCTCTACATGTCTGCTTATGGTCATCAAACAGGATTGGACATGCAGAGGAAACTAGGAATTTATTTGGAGCATCATTGGCTCACGTTGGGAAAGACAGGAGTTCCTAAATAATAGGATTACCTATGGGTGAATTACATACAAATATTTTAAAATACTATAGCATACTTTCTAAATACATGATGTTTGTTGTAGCAAAGGAAGTAAAAAACAAAATTAAATTTAAAAATCACACAGAAATAGAAACAAGATATGTAATCATCAACATTGGGGAAATATAAACTTCAAAGGTTTATTGCTAAGAAAATGCCTGCTAAATAACAGACTGTCTTTAAAATTTTACTACTTTAAATTGGGGAAGGGATAGAATCAAAAGATAGCATCTAATCTTTTCTGTTTCTGCTTAACTAATTTTAGTCAGCAAAATTAAGTAACTTTTATTTGCTTGCCAATTGAATAAAAAGAGAACTTTAATGCAGTTGAAGCTTTAAACTTCCATCGACAGTTATAGGTAGCTGCCGAAAGAAAATCTTATCTGTTGAAAAAGCAAGTTCAGCACTTAGTTGTAGAGCTATGAAAGTCTGAAGATAAGAAGATGTGGTATCATTTAATTAGCAGCCACCCAATGATGGCTCAGAAAAGATTGATTTTGCTTCTTAAGGAGTTAGGACCGGCCTTGGTCTCTAGCAGAAAAACATACTCTAACTTGTACTGTGTTTCCCACCCCTACTCTTTTACCCTTCCTTTTCCTCAGATATTTTCATACTCCTCCTCTCCTGTTCCCCTATACTCTCTTCCCTTCTTTCTCAATAAAACTAATCTTTTAACAAAGAAGCAAGTATCAATTTTCACTTGCTTAAGATATTTCTAACAACATAAAAACTTGTTTGTCCATATAAAAATAAGCAGCTCTCACTCTTTAGAAAAAAAAAGGAAACTGATTAACTCAATTTTATATTTTTAATAAAAGAAAAGAATGTTCCAATATTTGAGGGAGAAAATAAACATGCAAAATGTTTATCAGAGTGATCAAACAAAAATACAGCTTTCGACTAAAATATAAAAGAATTATCATCTCAAAGTATCATATTTATATAGAAACACATAGTGAAGTGAGGAAAATTAAAGTCTTGAAAATCCATAAAAATTTAAAATAATGTAATAAATAATATTACAGAATCATAAAAAATTCATACTACTACTACTATGGACTTTTGCTATCTCCTCAGCCCATCTTCCTTTCCCTATGACTGTTCCCCTTCTCCTTCCCCTCAGGACTTGTAACCTTGTTGAAGATGCTTCCTGGGAGAATAAAGCAGCCAATGCTATTTATATGTAGCAGAGAACTCCACAGAAATGGAGTTTTTAAAGAAGATTAATAAAGCTTGAAATGGGCCAATAGATATTTCAGTATTTGAGTGACAACAAAAATGGATGTGTGTATAAATCAGAGATAGATTTCCCTCCTGAGACATGATTCAATATACTGTATTGAAAAGGTATTATAGTTAGGCTCAAAAAGAGTAAATTACTGTGACAGAAAGAGAACCTTCATCTAGTGACCTACTGTTGTGGATGTGAATGTAAATACATGAAACAAAACCATAATCCAGAGTACTTTTAAGTATATGAACACCATGATATAGGAGAAATAAGTAATGAAATTCAATTTAACCACTATAATTTTTGTAAAACATATTGGCTCCATCTACTTGTATAAACTAAATATATCGGGTTTAGTAAAATTGACTAATTTTATTCACTAGTTTATCCTCTTTCAACACACAGGGCAATCCCACAGCTGTCAGATAGAAATAGAATAAAATTATATGTGTCTACTAGATAATAAAAATTTTTTCTCAGTTCACAAGGTATTTTGTTTATATTTATTTTGCTATAATATTGTACATTTATAGCTTTTCCGTACAGAAACAGTTTGCCAACTTGCTACTTCGTCTGCATGATGGTAAGAAGTTTCTGTTATAATTCAATGCAAAAGGAAAGCATGAAACTTTTGACCTAGAGGGTGGGAGTGATTTTCATGGGTTGGTTGGTTGGTTGTCGTTTATCTGGTACTGGAGACCAAACGCTTACCTGTGCTAGGTAAATGCTTTGCCAATGAGCTATATACCCATCTCTTTTTTAAAACTTTGAGACAGGATCTTGCTAAGTTACCCAGGCCAGCCTCAAATTTGTGATCCCCCTGCTTCGGTCTCCTGAGTAGCTGGGTTTACAGGCATGCACCGCCATACCAAGCAATTTCCATGTTTGGAAGACCTTTTTGACTGCAGTGTGGGGACTGGATATAAGGAATAAATGCAGGGAGTAGAGTTAGAGTCCAGAAGCCGTCTAGGTGACAGATTTAAATAGTTCAGAAGAGAAAACTTCAGTCTAGACCACTGTAAATTGTACTCTGTCCCCTGAGCATGACCCAATTTAGTCACTGCCCTCCATAACTTCAACTCTACAGTCCAGAGTGCAAGGACAACAAGGTTCATAGATGTTCAGTGGCAAGTAATCTCACTCTAGCATTTATTTTTCTGGTCTTCTCCATATACCCTTTATGGAAGGTCAGTATTTTTTTCACATAGGTCCAAACATAAGAAATTTAGTTATAAAATATAGCAATAAAAATGCTATATGTCTTATTTACACCATTCTGAAATGGAGCCACTGAGCTGGTATTGTTCATTCTGCACACCAAAATTTGATCCTAAAAAATAAGGAGTTCACCTGGGCCAGGAACTTACAGGACAATAACTAAAGAATCGTCATGAAAATGCCACATCCTTTTTTCAGCTATCACGGTAATAACATCACTACATATTATGTTTATCAACTCATAGATAGAGATAGAACATAGGGACAAGGAAGAAATGAAGACAGCTTTATGCAGAATTCAACCTAAAAAAGAGTGAGTAAATGACAATCTGATCCAAGACCCAGCTGAATACCAGAAAATTGTGAAAAGAAATGGAAAACTGAATAATTAAACATAGAGTAGAAGAGCAGAGAACAGGGAAATAGTAGATTCTTTGTAAATAGCACCAAGAAAGAAGTTTTCAGGGCAAACTAACCTATGGACCAAAATTATATCTTTCTTACTAGTGATTTCCTAAGTCAATGATCTTGTGCTAGTTCTTACCCCCATGTCTTAATAGGCAATTCCCAGAACTGGAAAAACTAAGACCCCGTTACACATGAATAATTTATCTTAAATACAGGTGTCATAGGAAAGAATGTTTTACCAAAGGTTGTATGACAGTAAGTCTTTCCCTCCCCTATCCATTGCTACTTGATATTAACTCCAGCTCAAGAGATTTATTTTGCCTAAAACCAGAAACTTTGTCTTGAACATTATGTAATGGCCCTATAGCATTCATAGTCCTTTCCCCACTACAGTAACTAGTTTAATGGAAGCCAGTTTAATTAACTATGTACTTAAACTTGAATTTAAGACAGCTAAAAGTAAATTTTTTTTTTTTTTTTTTTTTTTTTTTTTTTTTTTTGCGGCACCGGGGATTGAACTCACAACCTCGCACCTGCCAGACAGGCACTTGAGTCACTGAGCCAAACTCCTGGCCCTGGTTTTTTGAGGCAGGGTCGCACTATGTAGCTCAGGCCGGCCTTGCACTCGCGTTGTAGCCCAAGCGGGCCTCTAACTCACAACGCTCCGCCTACCTCAGCCTCCCGAGTGCTGGGATTAAAGGCGTGCGCCACCACGCCCGGCTTAAAAGTAAATTTTATCCAACATCCCTTGCACTATTTTGGCCTAAGTCAAACATATAAAGCAAGGAAAATTAAGGTGACTGAAGAAGGTAGTGTCTATGTGATCCCTTAATATTTCAGGTAAATCTAGTATGTAAGTTTTAGGAAATACCCCTGAAAGACAAATCTTTTTTTTTTTTTTTTCTTTCTGTCCTCTTAAAGATCTCTGTGGAAAAGTAGAAGTCAAATCTCATGAAAAGCATACAACAATTTAATTTTAGAAGAGCCCATCAATAGTTCCTCTAGCCTCAATTGCCAAGACCCACAGTTTTCTCCAGTTTTTAACATTAACTGTAGAGAGGAGTTGTTTTATTGGTCATATGCGATTTTCAATTTTCAATAATATAAAGTGCTATCGTCAACAGAATTATTACAATTTGAAAATTAATAGCTCATTAACTTTGGTCAACTTTCACTTTGTGTCAATGGTCTAATGGCTGCAAAGATGTTTTTCTGAAGTCAAAGGCCTTCCAAAGACAGTGCTTCACTTTTAGTCCCATTAGTCACTAAGAACTGCAAATAGAAAAGGACAATAACTGAGTGATCTTTTAAATAAGTAAATGAGTAAAGATTATATGGACTAATAATCCATCTGACTAACTTCACTCAGGTGTTGAAAGGAAAAATAAATGCAGCTAGGCAGTACCTTGACAAATAGCTCTTGCTCATTGACCTGATTATTCATATTCTTATGTGTGGAGTTTTGAAGTCAATTTTTCATGTATATATCTCTGAAATTATAATAAATATGAACATCATGATTAAGTATACCAATGTTCATTTTATAACTCATTATATAAAGCACATATAATTCATTAAGCAAGGTCAAACCATGTGGTAATTGCAATCCTTCACTGAGCTTACTGTCAAATTTGCTAACGCTGAAATGTAAGTAAGTCACTGCTAGAATGAGTATCTTTCTATTATTAAGAGTAGCAATAGGTCAATATTTTTTAAAGTGTTAGATGAAAATGAGATGGTTCTCTAAATGCAATATCAATATGTTTCGTGTTTAGTATCAGAATAAAATTGATATTCATTTATTTCCTCTTTTAAAATATGTGCAATTAACATAGATGATGGTTCTAGAAGCAACTTTTGATACGAGATAACAATAAAGAAAAAGAAGTGTTTAAATATTGAGGCCATGAAGGCTTATCCTTGATTGTTTTCATTGCAACCAAAGTAGAAAGTTATTTTAATATAGTGGTTGTAGTTATTCAAAAGTCGAACCTCAGTGTAAACACTGAAAGTAGCAGTAGTAGGGAAAAATAAAGTCAAGAAAGAAAACAAAGACAGAAAGAGAAAAAGAGTGAGTGAGGCAGAGGGGGAGATGGAGAAGGTGAGAAAGAGGGAGAGAGAGAAAGAGGAAGGAAGGAAGGAAGGAAGGAAGGAAGGAAGGAAGGAAGGAAGGAAGGAAGGAAGGAAGAGAAAGAAAGAAAGAAAGAAAGAAAGAAAGAAAGAAAGAAAGAAAGAAAGAAAGAAAGAAAGAAAGAAGGAAGGAAGGAAAGGAAGGAAGGAAGAGAGAGAGAGAGAGAGAGAGAAAGGCTACATCTTGGCAAGATGATCCATATAAACTCCATTCATAGTTCCTTTCAGTGGGATGATTCAGAGCAAACAAGCAAATTCTTTGAAAAACAAAAGAGGAAATTAAGAAATGAATTTGGCCTCTTTTTAAACGAGTCTTCAGTTTGCAACTTTGCCTTTCTACTACTTTCCAGGAAAAGTTAATGCTGTTCATTAAACATGATCAGATTAGATAACAACAGATTCTACACAAGATGATAAAGAACAGTCAAAAATTTTAATCCAAACGTAATGATATAAATAAAATATTTTAGAGAAAAAATAAAAATGTATCAATGAGTTTAAATATGAGATAAAGATCTCAGTAACTAATTCTGTGAAAAAAACTCCTATATAACCACTAGGCAGAAAATTTCAGCCAGTACCATTAAATGTTGCTGCATAAGGATATAGGAGGAAAATTACATAACAATTCATCAAAAAGATACAACAGTCATCCATCAGTGTATACCTAAGAGTTTAAAATATGTACATTTTTAAAACTGACAATCATGAGTACAAATTAGCACATTGAGATCATCTTGTGAGATGCTAACATGGGTCAATCAGAAGCTGAGAGTTCAAACTTCACAAAAAACTAGTGCACAGTTGGAAGACGCAACAACAAAATCACAAGAATTCCCAAGTTTGAAAAGGTGATATGCATATACTTACTATTTTCAATGTAAATGTATTTTTTGAAGCACAGATGGAACATTACAAAACTATTTATTTGGACATTTGTACAAACCCATTGAATATGCAACACCAAGAGTAAACCCTGATGTAAACCATCAATTTTGGATAGATTATGATGTGTCGATTTAGGCTCATCAATTAGAACAAATGTACTGCTTTGGTGGGAGATGTTGATAGTGGAGGACAGTGCACATATGTGGAGGATGAGAGTACAGGGGAAATCTCTACACCTTCCTCTTAACTTTGATATAAACTTACAAGTGCTCTAATTTTTTTATTGTAAAAAAGCAAAACAGGAAAAAGGATACAAATGATACAGAATTTCAAAAAAATACTAGGAAATTAACTAGTTAATATATTACATATTGTTATCTTAGGAGTGGTTGGTTAGGTTACAAGATCTAGGCATAAAAAATGACCAATCAGTGACAGCACTAACTGTTCTTTTTGATGAACTAACAGAGATTAGTAGTGTAGTTATCTGTCTAGCATACATATACATATATACATTTATATATGTATACCTACATATAGTCTTTTCCTTTCTTCTTTTTCTCCTTTCCCCTATCCCAGTTGTTCTTTCCTTTTGAGCACCATTTTTCCCTTTCATTATTATAATATCTATTGTACATTTTGGGTCTTATTACTCTTTCAGCTTTTTGTTTTTATTATTTTTTACACTAGGGAGACAATATAATATTTATAAATGTGAGTTTGATTTATTTCACTTATAAGTATAGTCTCAAGTTGCCTTCATTTATCCTTTAAAATCCTATAAAATCCTCAAGATTATCCTTTTTTATATCTGAGTAATATTTCATTGCACAAAAATATCACATCTTTTTTATCCATTCTGCAGTTGATGGGCATTTGGGTTGTATCCAAGATTTAGCTGTTACAAATTGTGTTGCTATAAACACAGGTGCACATATATCACTGTGACATGACATTTTCAATTTTTCTGGGAAAATACACAGAAGGGGAATAGCTGGATTGAATGAGACTTCCAATCCTGTTTTTTTGAGGGCTCTCCACACTGATCTTCACAGTGGTTGCACCAGTCTACACTCCCACCAACAGTGGAAAAGGGTTCCTTTTTCCCTACAGTCCCTACAAGATTTCTTATCGGTTGATTTATTGATGGCAGCCAGTCTTTCTGGAGTGAGATGGAATCTCAATATTGTTTTAATTTGCATTTCTCAAATGACCAGTGATGTTCAACATTTCTTCATGTATTTATTGACCATTTGTATTTCTTCATCTGAGAAGTTTATGTTCATCTCAGATGCCCATTTTTGGATTGGGTCTTTGAATTTGGGGGGCTTCATGTTTTTCAATTCTTTATATGTTCTAGATACAAGTCCTTTGTCTGAGGGACAGCTGGCTAAAATTCTTTCCCATTTTGTGGTGTCTTTTTCACTATGTTGGTGATTTCTTTTGAAGTGCAAAAACTTTTTAATAAGATGAGGTCCCAGTTGTTGATTCTTCAAAGTACTTCCCATGTAGTTTACATTTTGTTCATGAACTCTTTACCTACCCCTGTCTTCATTTCTACCTGCCTTATCTTCCAGTAGATTTAGTGTTTCTATTTTACTGTTTAGATCCTCGATCTGTTTTGACTTTAGTTTAGTGCATGGTGATAGAGATGGGTTTAGTTTGAGTCTTTGGCAGGTGGAAAACCAATTTTCCCAACACCATTTACTAAAGAGGCTAGCTTTGTTCCAGTGAATATGTTTAGCCCCTTTGTCAAAGATAAGGTGCTGGACTATCTTTGTAGTTGTGTCTCCATCTTCTAATCTGTTTCATTGATCCCCAGGTCTGGTTTTTTTGTTTTTTGTTTTTTTGTTTGCTTGTTAGTTTGTTTGTTTTTGCCTGTACCATGTTGATTTTATCAATGTAGCTTTGTGGTATAATTTCAAGTCAGGGATTGGGATACTTCCTGCCTTGCCTTTGTTTCCCAGGATTGCTTTGCTATTCTAAGTCTTGTTTCCAAATAATTTTAGGAATGTTTTCTCTAGATCTGAAAGGTATGTTAATGGTATTTTCATTGGGATTGCATCAAATCTGTATAACAATTTTGGGAGTATGACCATTTTCATAATGTTGGTTCATCCTTTTCATGTGCAAGGGATATTTTTCCATTTTCTGACATCTTCTTCAATCTCCTTTTTAAGAATATTATAATTTTCAACGTATAGGTGTTTTACATCTTTTGCTAGGTTGATTTCTAAGTATTTCTTTTTTTGGTGGGGGATGCTATTGTGAAAGGTGCTATTTCCATAACTTCTCTCTCAGTGAGTTTGTTTGTGTACAGCAATGCTGTTGATTTTTGAGTGTTGACTTTGTATCTAGATACACTGCTGAATTTGCTTATTAACTCTAGTCTTTTGATGGAGTTTTTGGGGGTCTTCTATGTGGAGTATCATGTCATCTGCAAATAGTGATAATTTAACTTCTTCCTTTGCTTTCCTTATTCCTTTTATTTCTCTCTCTTGTCTAATTGCTTTGGCTAATGTTTCCAGAACATACTGAATAGGACTGGTGATAGTGGACATTCTTGTTTTGTTACTGATTTTAGAGTGAAAGCTTTCAATTTTTGTTCATCTAGTATGATGTTTGCTGTTGGTTTGTCATAAATGGCTTTTATCAGATTGAGGTAGATACCATCTATTCCAATTTTCTCTAGAGTTTTTATCATGAACAAGTGTTGGATTTTATCAAAAGCTTTTTCTGCATCTGTTGAGATGATCATGGTGATTTTTGCCTTTGGCTCTGTTGATGTGGTGTATTACATCTATTGATTTGCTTATGTTGAACCATCCCACCATTCCTGAGATAAATCCCACTTGGTCATGATGTATAATCTTCTTGATGACTTGCTGCATTCTATTTGCCAGCATTTTATCGAGAATCTTTGCATCGATGTTCATTAGGGAGATTGGCCTATACTTCTCCTTTTTGGTTGGGTCTTTCTCTGATTTTGGTATTAGAGTAATGCTTGCCTCCAGGAATGAGTTAGGGAGAATTGCTTCCCTTTCAATTTCATTGAAGAGTTTGAGAATATTGGCATTAAATCTTCTCTAAATTTCTTGTAGAATTCAGCCATGAATCCATCAGAACCTGGTCTTTTCTTTGTTGCTAAGTTTTAATCACATTTTCAATTTCAGTAGCTGATATTGGGTTACTTAAATTACCATTGGATACCCTTAGTGTTACCTACCAGTTGCTAGATAAGGAAATTATATAGAAATATAAAAATATCTCCCATGTCCTAAAGAACCTAGAAACTAGAGATACTAAAGCCTATATATAGCAAAACAACTCTCCACATATGGCAATGAATTAAAAGGTATCAGCTGTATAATATTACAATGCAATTAAAGTTGGATTGGGAAAGGAAGTTTCAAGATGAAATATTCAGATAAAAGGGAGAATGGATGGGGCACTTAAGAGCAGGTAAAACTGACATATGGAGAGAAGGCATTTGAAGCAGGATCCTAAAGGGAGAAAAATGTCAAAGTTAGAAAATTGATGGAACAGAGTGCTTCCACTTAATGGGGCTGGGATATGAGTTTTGTTGAAAGGGAAAAGTGAAAACAAACCTGCAAATACAGACTGAAGCAAAATTCACAATAGGGCTGCAGGGGATTCTAAATGCTAAAATATTTGGGCTCTGGGCTCCAGGTAGTGGAAATCTGCTAATGATCATAGTGTGAAGAAATGCCATAGTTGAAGCACTTCTAGAAAACTCTGGAAACAGTGAGCTGATAGAAAAAAGAATACCTCAGGCAGGAAGAAGGACCAGTCATGCTGACAAATTATTCAATCTGTCAGCTAAGTAAACCGATATGCCTCAAGCCCTCCAGACAGTATGGCAATGAGTAAACCTTAGGCTATTAACCTATCACCTTGGATATTTATGTTAATCTGTACCATCCCTTTCAGGAGCTCTTTTAGAGCAAAATTAAAATACACAAAGTTTGTGTCCAAGTCCCACAATTCTGATTTTCTTCAAGCATCATCGTGATTCTCCTTCACCACTATTAACAAATCCATCTCTGGTTCTTTCATCTCACCACAAATAACAGTGTCTAGAAGGTTCTTTTCAATCTTCTTAATTGTATCTCAGGAAAAGGCTGAGAAACTTACTTTAAAAAGCTCATTATGCTAAAAAAACCTCTGCATAAATATTTATCATCATTTTATGTATTTTTATGTACCTATACTGGGACATTCTTCTTGTGAGCATTCATTATCACATTAATGTAGAATTATCTTTCATCTTACACACCTCAAGGATTGTGATTAAGTTTACAGTTACAGAGAAAAGAAGGAATCTCAGTTTCCTGCTTCTAGCCTATACAAAGAAGAGCTATGTATTGAGCTCTGTGATCTGCTTCTTCTAACACATATTATGGATAAAATATACTGAGTCAAACTTATGAATGGACAGGAATAGCATATGCTTGTTAATGTTAATTTTGTGGTAACAACAGAATGCCTCCTTCCCAAGCATTTGTACCCTCATTATGCTACTGAACAAAATACCAGTTCACCTCATCCATCTTTCTTCCTCATTGGTCATAAACCCAGTACTGACTTCATCTGTCCCTTTCTCCATTACTTCCTAAAGTTTTTGCATGCCTCTCCTTCCCATGCATTCCTATAAAGCACGTTTATTTTGCATTGTCCCATACTTTTTATTGTTGAGGCCAGGGATGGATAGACAGACATCCCCCTGATACTCATCCTATGTGGTTGTAAATATTTTGTTTTGTGGATATTCCTGAATAAAGGAAATTGTATTAGTAAAAAGGCAACTTTATGGCCAGTGACCTTTGGAAAATTATAAGGGATACTAATTTATAAAAATCTTCAACCTCCAGTCTAAAACCATAACAGTGTCCCTTAACCTAATTCAACAACCCAAGAAATAAAGTAACATTTCTTGGCTGAATCAATAATGCATTAAAGAAAGGTGTTATCATTGAAAAGTTATGAATACCAAACAGGTCAATGATGTATTAGTGTCATTGCTTGCTGTCTCTTTCAGTTTGCTTGCATTACTGAGTATAAGCAGAAACGAACCCTTCTCATGTTTAGATTTGTCAGTAAAATGTTGGTATCCCAGTCTTTCCTGGGTTAAGGTGTTTTACATCTTCCATTCAAAGAACAGCAAGTACAAAAGAAGTAAGCTAAATATTAGATGGGCCACTGAAGCCGATTTGTTAGTACATTCTTAAAGACTTCATATTCTTAAAATCATTTAGTAATATATTTATCCATGTGGTAGATTAAAAACTGATGTCAACTTAACACCAGCTGAACTGAATCAGCATGGTGCTGAGTGTAGATGGCCCACCTGAGGAAAGTTGCCAGCATAAAAAGGAGACCTGGGGGAGGAAAAGTAGCATTGTGGGTTCTCCTAAGTGGTGGTGTTGTTTGAAGTGGTTGGTTCTTTTGGAGTTGCTGGTTCTCCTGGAGGAGTTTGCCATGCTGGTTCCTCTGATATGAACTCAGCTGTTATCATTGGAGGAATTGGGGATCTTGTCGCTGAGAATGGCTGTGGTTCACTTTGGGGGAGCTCTGGTCCTTACTTTCAGCATCATTTCCTGGCTCCAGAGGGGAAGATGTGTGCTGTTAAATCTCCAGGAGAAGCTTATCATGCAGGCTTGATGATATGGACATGGCTATTCTCATCATTGGAGGAACTTGGGACCTCATTGTCGCTGAGGATGACTGTGGCACTTTTCAGGGGAGCCCTGATTCTTATTTTGAGCAGTTTCTTGGCCCTAGTGCAGAACCCTCAACCTACTAGCACAGACCCTTCACCCCGCTGGCATAGACTTTCTACATTCCACTGACCTTTGGATTTTCCCAGCACAGATCTGTAAAACAGACTTGCACAAGTCGTTGTAGGTTCTAGGCCTCCAGTTGGACTCATGGGAGGCACTGTCATGGGCCCTAGGTCTTCAGCTAGACTCATACAGGACATTGCTGTGGGATCCAGGCCCTTGGCTGAATTCCCTAGGTCTTTAATGTGTGGACAGATTTCCTGCACTTCTTGTATTTGACTCTGGGTGACTATTAAAAAATAATGCTATAAATTATGTACCCTGTATTGTCTTGTTCTACTTGCAATCCCTGACTACAACCAGCCAAGAAGGCAAATTATTCTTGTCATGGCTCTCTTTGTTTTACAACCCAGGAAGTCACAAAGCAATTATTTCAAGGCCACTTAACACAAACTTAAATATAATTTTCAAAAATCATTAAGCATTCTAAAGAGGTCACATTTTTGATACAGAACCCTTGAAATCAATAGGGATGAGGTAAACATCCAAATAGAAATCATAATATCTTGTGGTAATGCATTGAAATGGGCAATAAATTACCAAAACTTTTCTTGAAAATAATTTGGTAACTTCATATCAAAATCCTCACGAATACTTTATCCTATGACGAAGAAATTTTACAACAAAGTGTTTATCCAAAGAAGGGTAAAAATGCCTGTGCATGATTTCCATGCATCATTAGAATCCTCAGAAATTTATTAGATCATGATTAGATTCCTCAGAAATTAAAGATAATGCTGCCTGGCAGGCGCAAGGTTGTGAGTATGATCCCTGGTACCAAAAAAAAAAAAAAGAAGAAAATAGAAAAAGAAAAGAAAGACTCCCAGAAATTAAACATTATGTTGGTAACCAACAATAAGGAAAAGTCCAAAGCAGATGCTATATCCACTATCAATGTCTAATACTTATTAAGAACTCAAAAAATTCTTAGCTGATTGAATATTCATTTTAAAAACCAGTACTACTCAAAATGAGACCCACAGATTGGTATCACCCAGGTGCTTGTTAGACAAGCAACCTTAGGGACTCTAGCCAAGACCCTTATTAATTCATAACCTTTGAATGGATCTGAGGATCTATTTTAATAAGCCCTCCAGGTGATTCTGATGCACACTAAAGTTTGTAAAACACTGAGCTAGAATACTACACAGTGTTCAAAAATCAAAAACTCTTGGCTTCATTGTATCTTTAACATTCTTTTCCTTCCTCTATCTTTATAATTAGAGTAAGTTTACAATTTTCTTAACTATAGAAACCTAGTTCCCCTCCAAACCCAGATTTCTCTGGCAGCTAAACATGGAAAAAAGCTGAAAGGTAGGGAAAACTTACTGAAATTCCCTTGTCAAATTTTATTAAGATCCCCATCAGTGGTTATAATTGAAAGTATCCACATCTCTGAGACAGGCAAAATTTTTGAAGTTCTGGCTGTATTTCTTGCTTTAGCTTGCACAGTTTTTTTTAATTTGAATTTCTTCAGCTATAGGATAAGACTACAGATGCCAATATGCCAAGGTTTTAAAGAGACAAGTAACTAACATAAGTCTGTAAAGTTCCTTGTAGCACCAGATATCTACCAGATCCTCAGCAAGTATTGAGCTCCTTTCCTTGGATTGGTGCTGGGTTTTTAAGATTTTGGATCTATGTTTAATAAGTATGAAGTTCTTAAAGACATATCTCACCATTTTCTGTATCTGTTACAGTGTTTGACACATATTCTTCATAAATACTGGATGGCTGATTTGTGTAATAGTCTGAGCCAGGAGTAGAGAACCAGTCCTTTGTACTTTACCACACTGGATGAAACTCTATACTGGATAAAGAAGAGGAATAAGCCTGTTGCCAAAATATGCTTATGAATACAAACAAAAAATCTCGCTTTTTACCATACACAGTTATCTTCCATGGTCTGCATTTTTCTTCTTCTGAATGAGATCAGATCTATTCAAACAGCTAGCAGGTTGCCTTTAAAGCACAAAAAACCTCGATGCTATTTACCAAGCCATAATATGAGACAATGTGTAACTTCCAGATGTCCCTCAGATTGGCAAACAGAACTGTTGAAAACACTTGAAAGGTAAAAATAGAAAGAATTTAGCATTTTTTCTGAGTTGGCAACGAAAATTGAAAAGATCATGAGGCCAGTTTGAACACAACAGAGAAAAACCTATTAAAATATGGCACTTGAACCTTCTTTGGAAATCCATGAGAAACTGGATGTCTTTACAGAAAGAGACTCTCCTTCAACATAACAAGCCCTTCACACTGTGATCCAACTCCTGTGGGAAGAAATACATGCACATATCCTTCTAGAGACTGCCTGATATAAAATGAGAGCAGATGTACAAAGTTGTTAAGTACTTACTTTGTTTCTAGTACTGCAGTACTGACAGGGGGGTAGTTAAGTAGGACATGGTCTTTGTCATGAAGAAGCTTATAGGCAGACACATAAATATATAGATAAAAAAAACTACAGGATCTTTATAAAGGTTGAATTATAATACAGCAAATGTACAATAGAAAGGGCAACATTCCAATGGTGGTGTGGGAGCTTTGAATAGCTTATCTTGAGATCAATCTCTAAAGATAATTAGGTCCTCAAAAAATCTTGCTCCTCAAAAGTGGTACGTGGACCAGTAGTATCATGTGGCATTTTTTTTAGAAACACAAAACTCAGGCACTTCCAGATCTACCAACTTAGAATTTATTTTGCATTTTAACGAGACCTGCAAAAGATTCATGGGCTCATAAATCTTTGAGAAATGCTGGTCTAAAGCAGTTTCAGGAAACTGTTAGGGTAGGAAATTGAATGCAATAGGTTAATTAAATGAGAAAAGACATTGAGATAGTGTAGCGCAACAGTGAAAAACTGGGTACACACAATCCAAATTCAGCCTACATATGTGTTTTACAGTGCCTTACTAAACACTAGGGCATTTAAAGTAAATACAGATTTCTTTCTTTCCTTGGGAAAAAAATTCAGAGTTTTGGTTAAAATGGACTCCCATTCCCATATGATCGCAAAGGGCAGAATACCCAGCTTGACACAAAGGTGAACCCACTATTACCTTACGTTTAGCCCTTTTTGTTTACTCTCATTACCTCTTGAATCTCCAATAGGTAGTTGAGACTGTGAGTCTTGGAACACACTCTGATTTATGGAAATTTAATGAAGACTGAAAAGAGAGAAGCAATTCAGTAACTAAAGGGGATTATAGAACTGAAGGAAGATATTTTCAGCTATGAAGGAAGTATCAATGGAGAAAGAAGTTGTAAATGTGGGAGAGAGGAAGATAAGGAGTATGGCTTTGAAAAAAACTCTATCAAAAGCACATAAGAGTTTAGGCTACCTCTTCCTTTGAGGAAGGATGGAGGAGGTGAGATAGGTCCAACTACAGAAGATTTATACATTCAGAGTTCCTTTCTGAGAGTATCGATATTGTCCATGTAGGTGGAAGCAAGATCATCTGCTGAGAATGAAGCAGTAGCATGAGAAATTCAGAAGAGTAGTGAACATTTAGGACAACAACACACTGAAGGTAACAGCTGAAAATTCTCAAAGCATTAAACGAATTTTCAAAAGACCCAGGGAACCCTTACAATGCTGCAGAGCAGACCAGAGAAATAGCAAACTCCATAATGGTGTGATAAACTGGTACCCTTCCTCCCAGATGAGCGTTACAGGGATATCTCAACGGGCCTGAGTTTGCAGACAGAATACAAAGACAGGATGCTAAGGATGTTGATGAGAGTAGCTGAAGAGACCAACCACCAGTTCCTGGCTAAGCTATAAGTGATAGAAAACTGTGAAAATGATAATTAATTTGGAAAAGAAAAAGGAACTAAAGACTATGAGGTTTCAATGATGATTCAAAAAGTGAAGGATTTGGAGTTACTGAGTATTCACAGCCCTATCTGACTCCAAAATATACATTCTTTCTACCATAACTCAAAATCTGTCTGTGTTACACAGAAATACAAGGATAAATTTTCACTTTCCTGAAGAGGCAGAGGTAGAATCTACTCGTCCTGGACTCTCTGCTAGGAATCACTAGGAAGTCATCTATGATTTGAAGAAAGAGGGATGTTTCACATTTTATGCTCCTTCTACTTCCCCTTGATTCCTTCTTTCCTCATGTCAGCTGTTTTTTATATTCTATTGAAGTCATCAAAGTAAGATGAAAGCAGGAATATTTGCGAATCATCGTCTCTAAACCTGCCAGTTCAAAAGAGGACAAATAAACAACTGTTATACAAGATCCATATGTTGTGAAACAAACAAAACCATAAACACTTACATTTCTGGTTCTGAATAACTTTGTAATTGTAAAAAGCCCTATTGTGCATCTTGAAGGTTCATTAAACTATCATAATAACCATAATAACCATTATTTTTACTATAACACTGAAAATTTGAGACTTCAGCATATAAATATCAAAAATATGATGTGAATAACTGATCCATTGAAAATCAAAAGACAGTGATTTTAGATTTTTTTTTTTTTTTTTTTTTGGTACCAGGGATCAAACTCACAACCTCGCACCTGCCAGACAGGCACTTAAGTCACTGAGCTAAACTCCAGGCCTCACTTTTTTGAGACAGGGTTACATTATGCAGTTCAGGCCGGCCTTGCTCTCATGTTGTATCCCAAGCCGGCCTCAAACTCACAACGCTCCTCCTACCTCAGCCTCCCAAGTGCTGGGATTAAAAGCGTGTGCCACCACGCCCAGTTTAAAAAAAAAAAAAGCAGTGATTTTAAATACATGTTTAATCTCATCTTCTATTGGTGATTATTGTCATTAAAAACTAGTACTTGCATTTCATTGGGCTTTTTTCAAATGATTTTATTATAATTTCATTTCATTCCAGTCACATAAGTGATCATCACTGTCACTGCTATGTGTATTATTCACTCTATCATTCAACAATTAAAAATATAGTAAGTACAAACTTGGAATGAAAGTAATCTGCAATGTGTAATAAATTTGAAGTGGTAATAAACCAAAACTCTTCCATGTGGAGTTTTTAAATTCTCTTTTAGTAGTTAAGGAGAATATTTAATCAATGAAGGCCAGAAAGAGCTAAGTAGAAAATGTTAACAAATGGGAAAATGTGTTCTAGACCCTATTTATTCCAGAAATTATATTTCCTCTGCCTAAATTTGGGGTAAATGGATAGAAAGTCATTCAGAACTTGGGAAAAAGAAAGGAGGGACTTTCTCAAGATAATTAGAAATCTGGAAGAGGCAGTGCTATGGCTGCAAGACAACCCAAGGAAATATAACTTACGAATAAAAGGTGTGAGTGAAAAAGCAGGGGTCAATACAAGTGAAATTAAAAGACTATTTACAGAAATAATTTCAGAAAACTTCCCAAGCATGGGAACAGGAAGAGACTTTCAGATAACTGAAGCATATAGAACTCCAGCTAAACTTGACCAAAACAGGCCTACACCCAGACATATAATAATCAAGATTCCAGAAATCCAACACAAAAACATGATATTAAA
>RJWM01034002.1:0-20104 GCA_004363535.1 Dasyprocta punctata
ATGATCCACCAACAGCATGATGCATTAAACTTCATCAAAGTTAAAAACTTTAGTGCTTCAAAAGATGCCACACAGAAGTAAAAATAACTCACAAGAGAAATCACTTACAAGTCATATATCTAAAAAGGAACTTGTATCCAGTACATAAAGAAATCTTACTATTAAGACAACCCAATACAAAAATGTATAAAAGGCTGGAGTAAACATTTCTCAAAGGAGGACAGACAAATGTTCAATAAATGTGGTAAACAGTGCTTGACACAATTAGTCTTCAGGAAAATACAATTTCATACACACTAGAATGACTAAAATCAAACATAACAAACTTTAGCAAAAATGCAAATACACTGGAACCCTTATATAATGCTGCTTTGGAAAATGAAATGATAGTTCCTTAAATACTGTCTTAGTTACTTTTCACTCGTTGCTGAGACAGAATACCTGACGCCCAAAATTAGAGAAGGAAAGATGTATTTCTTACAGTTCTCAGGGGTTTCCCATTCATACTCAGTTGGCTCCAAGGCAGTATGGCGTGGTGGGGTAGCCATTCATGGCATCCACCAAACAGCAAGGTGTGGGAACCGGGAAGAGAGAGAGATACACACACCTTCCTCTCGCCCTTACACTGTATGTCAGCTCTACCCCTGGGAGGGTGCTGCACTCACATCGCCAATCCCAGCACCAGACAACAAACCAATAACAAATGCCAGACTCAGCCCCATCCAAGTTACAGGAGGACTTGGAGGAACACAGGACAAACCAATACACATACATTACCTAAAAACTCTATTCCTTGGTAAGAAAATACATATGCACATGAAAACTTGTATATAAATATTTATAACAGCATACCCAGAAGTTAGTAATAGACCAAACACCCATTAATTTACAACTGGATTAACAAGTATGACAGTCATAGAATGGAATATTACATAAAAATGAAATCCTGGAATATGCTAGAATATGAATGAATCTCTAAAACATTTAAGTCAAAAAGAATCCAGTAACTGAGGACCACACATTGTACAATTACACATACCTGAAGTGTCTAGGACAGGGAAATCTAATAGGAAACAAGTGGTTGCTTGATTTGGTGGTGAGGGAGACATGATACTTACAAGGTATAGGTTTCTATTTTAAAATGATGAAAATGTTCTAAAATTGACTATGCTGACAGTTGAATATACTGTACATGTAGAATCATATATTTTAAATTTGAGAAATACAACATATGTGAATTATGTTCCAAAAGTATTTTTTAAAGTTATATAGCACTTGGGTATATGTGTGTGCACTGTTATTTTTGCAGTACTGGGGACTGAACACATCTAGGGCCTTCACACTGAGCTGCATCCCCAACCTCACCCCTTTTGTAAAGTTCTCAATTGCTCAGGATGGACTCAAACCTGTGATGCTCTTGCTTCTACTCCCACAGTGCTAGTGTTACAGGGTGCAACACAGTAGCACACAGATCCTGTGGTTTTGATGGTACTGAGATGGAATTTAGGGCCTTGAGTATGGCAGGCAAGGTCTCCCACTAAGGTATATCCCCAGTTTTTATGAATAATTTTTCATCTTGGCTTTTAAATACCATTATCCACTAAACAGAACCTGGGTTATTTGGAAAAATGGCTGATTCCTGGGCTAACGCAGGGAATGTATAATGAGCCTTGTGTACTTGAGTCAGAGAAGAAACTGCTCAAATATTGATGGGAACACATCACAAGGTAGAATGGTTTTTACCCCCTACAGAACAATACACTAAAAATTTTTCATTAAGTTCCCCAAAATACTATTGTTGAGTTTTTTTCCTTTCTTAAAATTTTTTTCAGCACTGGAACTTCCTCGTGTGAAATACTTAAGAGAGGTACACAATTTCTATTTAGCAGAGTTTATTGAATGTCATTTCTGCATCACACTTAGCAAAGAAAAACAATTTTTCCCTGATGGTATATTTTCATTTTGTATCACATACATTGTTAATGTTTTTCATAGTAAAAATACAGTTAAATATGAAATTAGTAAAATGCAGCATATAAAACATCATGCTGAGCAAAAACAAGTCCAAAAAGTTATCACATATCCACAGACTAGCTCTCATAGTACGTTTCCTATGTAAATCATATTTAAATACAATTTTAGAACCATATTTAAATATATTTTACAATTTGTTAACTGTAGGTATCCATAGTTTCCTTCTATTACATAATCTGCTCCTTTGATTAAATTGGTAACATTTGTTAGGATCCACAGAATATATTAAAAAAAAATAGCACAATTATTTCTCAAGGTTCGAGAAATCTGGTCCACCTTTGGTGTAGTTTCCTGAGATTTCTGCTCCACTGAAGTCAAAACCAGGATTCTAAAAGATAAGGAAAAGAAAAAATAATAAAATGTACAAGGAAAAAGAAAACCAGAATTGGCAATTGACAAAAAGAATGAGCTCTAAAATGTCCAAAAAATGTATGAAAGTATAACAAACTTGTAATTTTTTAAGATTTAAAAATATTTAGGACACTGGTAGGTGTACTGTAATGTTGGGAAGCCTATGGGGAAACATACTTCATTATCGATGTGTAAATACAATTTTAAAAACAAACGCCTTTTGAGAGCTTACTACATGCCATGCACGGTTTTATGAGCTGTACCTACATTAATACATTTAACCCTTGCAATAATTCTATAATGTAAGAAGTATCTCAGGTTTTACAAAAGTCTTTTCAGGCTGGATGTGGTAGGAAATATCTGTAATCCCAGCACACAGGAGGGAGGAGGATCACCTTGGATCAATGCCAGCCTGGGCTACATAGTGAGTACAATGCCAGCCTGAACTACAGGACATAGCAAGACCTTACTCAAACAGAAGTCTTCTCAGTGGGCAATCTCAACTATTTAACAAAAATTTATTAACTTCCGTCTGTCTTTAAGACACCATAAAAGGAATACAAAGTTTAATAAGGAGAAGAACAAAGATCTTTGCTCTAGCAGAGCTTAGATTGTAGTAAGAAAAGACAAATAATATACTATCAATTACTCAGAGGTTATTAACTTTTCTGAAAAGGTACAGGTAGGTAATACGTTTGTGGAAACTGAATAGTCTCTGTCACAAATATTCAACTATATGTAACTACTGTATGAAAGGTAATACACAAATGAATGAGCCAGATGTGTCCTGGTAAAACCCTAGTTACAAAAATAGGCAGTAGGGGCCTGGGATTTAGCTCAGTGATTGTAAGTGCCTGGCAAATACAAGGTTGTGAGTTCAATCCCCAGTACCCGCCCCCCCACACACACACACAAAGGCAGTAGGCGGAGTCTGGCACACAAGTCACAGTTTGCCAATACCTGATCTAGTGTGTTCAGAGTTCAACTCCAATCTGAACAACTTAGTAAGACACTGTCTCTGTCTCAAAACAAAACAAAACAGGGCTGCATACGTAGTCCACTGTGAAGTCTCTGGTTTATACCCTCCCATCAAAAGTATGTTTTCCTGGGGCCGAGGGTTTAGCTCAGCAGCACAAGCCCCTGCCTGGCAAGCACAAGGTAGTGAGTTTGATCCCTGGTACCAAAAAAACCCAAAAAAAACAAAAAAACAAAAAAACTGAAACATATGTTCTCCTATCCAAAGAACAAGAAAAGAATACGGCAGCATGTTTAAAAATCAGCAAATAATACATTAGTCCATTAAGACAACTTTCAGAGTTCTGAGTGGCATGATCTGACTTGCATTTTAATTTTAAAAGAACTTCTATAATTTGAGATCATAAATGGGCAACAGTAGAAGCAAAGGGACCAGTTAGAGAGCTACTGAAGCAATCCAACCAAGACATATGAAGTGGTCTAGATCACAATGGTAAAAGAGTTGATGGTGAAAGGTGGTCTAATTCTCAATACAGCTGGAAGATAGCACTAATACAACTTCTGAAAAAATAGGACAGGGAGTGAGACAGAGGAAAGAATCAACTTTTTTTTTTCTTTTTTTTTTGTCTTTTTGAGACAGTGTCTCACTATGCAGTTCAGGCTGGCTTTGAGCTCACTTTGTAGCCCAGGCTGGTCTCAAACTCGCAATGATCTTCCTCCCTCAGCATCTAGAGAGCTGGGATTACAGGTATGCGCCACCACGCCCAGTTTAGAATCAACCTTTTTGATTTATTTTTTATTCTTTTTGACCTGAGCAATTAGTGTCTGTTAGCTCAGATGAGAAGGTTGGAAGTGAAATAAATTTGGAAGGAAAATCAGACTGCTTCAGCTGGACACATTAAATTCTATATGTTTGTTCCATAACCCAATGGACACTGAACATACAACTGAATGTTCCAAAATTTAAGTCATATAGATATATGGAAATCATTATAATAATATAGATGGAAATTATCCATTAAAACTTTAAAAGTGCTTTGATTTAATAACTCCTCTCCTAGATACCTATCTTGAAACATAACTAGTTTCACAGAGATGAAAGCACCATCTTTGTTTATAATACAGAAAAATAGAAATCAAAATCATGTTAAAGATAAATAACTAGCCAGACGTGGTGGTACACAACTTTAATACCAGCACTTGGGAGGCTGATGCAGGGGGACTGTTGTGCGTTTACGACTAGCCTGGGCTGCAAAGTGAGTTCAAGGCCAGCCTGAGCTGCATAGTGAGACTCTGTCTCAAATAATAGGGCTGGGGATTTAGCTCAGTGGCCTAAGTACCTGCCTGGCAAGTGCAAGGTTGCGAGTTCAATCACTGGTACCAAACAAACAACAACAAAAAAACTAACTATGATACAACCAAACTAGAGAATACTTTGAAGCTATTAAAAAGAATGAGTTTTTACTGTATGTACTAGATAAGAAAAAAGATTCAAAGCATACTATTAAATGAAAGAGCAACATGAGAAACAGTAACTACACCGTGAGCCTCCATTTATGTTACAAACAAAAAGGCCAACATATGAGAAGAGAATGAGAATGAGAAGGAGGCAGGCATCGAAGGGGGGATATTGGTGAAGGAGTTTTTCACTTTCTTATGCTAGTAAATACTTTTTAAGCATTTACTATTCACAAAAAAGTTTGCTATTATCAATTACTGATATACATCAAATAAACATAAATTTAAAATAAATTTAAAATCACAGCAACACTGCTGGGCATGGCAGTATACACTTGTATTCCCAGAACTCAGGAGGCTGACACAGGAGGATCACCAGGAGTTCAAGGCCAGCCTGGCCTCTATCATGAGTTCAAGGTGTCTAAACTACACACTGAGACCCTGTCTAAAAAACATAAAACAAAAGAAACAATGCTCTCCCCACCACCCCCCCAAAAAAAATCCACCAAAAAACCAGGAAAAGAAGGGATGTGGTGGCGCACACCTTTAATCCCAGCAATCCGGAGGCTGAGGTAGGAGGAGCATTGTGAGTTCAAGGCTGGCTTGGGCTACAACGTGAGTGCAAGGCTGGCCTGAGCTACACAATGCGACCCTGTCTCAAAAACCTAAGGCTGAGAGTTTGGCTCAGTGGCTTACGCACCTGCCTGGCAGATGCAAGGTTGCGAGTTTGATCCCCGGTGCCGCAAAAAAAAAAAAAAAGAAAAAATAGGAATACAAATAAATTACGCTCAAGAAAACTAAAGAAAAAAAATCAAACCATTCATAGAAAGGTCATTTTTCTTTTGTTTCGGTACCGGGGATCAAACTTGCAACCTCGCGCTTGCCAGCAGGCGTTTAGACCACTGAGCTAAATCCCCAGTCCTGTTTTTTTGAGACAGGGTCTCACTATGCAGTTCAGGCTGGCCTTGTACTCACTTTGCAGCCCAGGCTAGTCTCGAACTCACAATGATCCTCCTGCCTCAGCCTCCCGAGTGGTAGGATTAAAGGTGTGCACCACCATGCCCAGCAAAGGCCATTTTTCTAAACATATCCTTCAAAAATTCTTGTAAAAAATTCTTATTTTTTATAATGCATTTGAGTTTTATTTTCAAATATTAGCCTATGATTTTTAAACATTAACTCATATTCACATAATCGTCTGACTTACTTCTTTCTGGAACCTTTCCAAAGTAAGCTTCCTCTGCATTTGGTCCTGCACCCAAGGATCAGCAGCATATTCAGATTCTAGAAGAGAAGTCCAGCAGTTTGCTGCATCTCTCTTTGTCTTAGTAAGAACGATGCGGACCATTTTTCTATCCTCTAAAAAAAAAAAAATTAAGAAATTAAGAGTTCATCACTACATTTTACATTTTTCAAAATCATTAAGTAATCTTGACAATTGTTTTCAACACACTGTTTTATCTTCCAAAGCTACAAAAGCAAAAGGACTTAATTGAAGAGATACTAGACTAAGTTCCAACATAAAATTAATTTTTTAACAGATTCCATGAACTATAATAGAGTATGCTTACCCAAAGTCCACGTTCCTTCATCTGCTATTGTAGAATCAAAGAGTTTGCCCTGAAAAATAGACACATAAAGTATTAAAAATTATAGCTTTTCATTAGGTTCTATAAGATTTCACGGTGAAGATTTAGCTCATTACACATCTTACTCCAATGCACTACACTTAAGAGGTACTCAACTTTCTTTCCTCATATTGAGTGAAATGAACCTAAGTTACAAGACTTAAAATATTTAGTGACAAAGAACACAAGACTCTCTAGAGACAAACCAGAGCGCCTTAATTTTGAAAAGCTGAAGAATCACTACTGATCACTGCCTGTCCATATGGAATGCCTTACCAAATTAAAATGAACTACAAGAAAGGATCCCCTGCTAAAACTAAGACATGGGTCTTTTAATCTTAAAAAAAAAGGTCAATCTTTTTTGTTGGGCAATTGGTATTTAGAAAAACAAAGCACATATTGAGGCAGGTTAGTTGTGCCCTGAATTTTTACAAACTCTAGTTTTAAGAAATAAGTAAAATATAAATTTAAGACAATGTATAAAATTAAATACATTTCAATTTGTTGCCAAATTTAACTACAGGAAACAGAATAGGTCACTTTAAAAAAACCACATTTTTTTGCCTTGCCAGACATGGGGGCACGCAACTGTAATTCCAGCACTTGGGAGGCTGCCAAATTTAACTACAGCAAACAGAATAGGTCACTCTAAAAAAAACACATTTTTTGCCTTGCCAGGCACGGTAGCACACAACTGTAAACCAACACTTGGGAGGCTGAGGAGTTTGAGCCCAGTCTGGCCTACAGAGTGAGACACTGCCTCAAAAAATAAAATCACATTTTAAAATATGTCAGTACCAGGGGAAAAAATTCTAACGGTCTAATTCTAGCATATGTGCTGCTGAAGTGAGGTCCTAATTATGCATATCTAACATCCCAAAGACATTGCTAAATTCACAAGTATGTGGAAATACTAAATCTGAACTGTAATTTTCAACCATTATTCAGGAAACCTGGATTGTACAGCTTTCATGAAGGTCATTCAGATCTGAATGAACACAAATCAATGTCTTTGATAAAAACCTAAGAATAAAATAGCAGCTAACACAGTGAGCTTTTAACATACCAGGCACTGTTCAATTACCTGGCTACCACGTTACACTCAAAACAGTCCTATGAGAAAGGACTATTATTACCACACCTAGAATTTTGATTAAAAGGCATAGGGGCACAGAATAACCTACAGCCTAAGGCTGCAGAAGTAGATAACAGGCAGAACCGGGTATTCTATCAGCCTCCGTCCACCACTACAGTACGGAGCCATGAGATATACTGATCATCTGATTTGACAATGAAATCCAGTTTCGTATTATTGACTCTATTATAGGCTTCACAAGGAAAAAGTGTGTCCAACATGTAAAGGACACTGGTAAAAAGAAAATGTGTACAAAGTATTTTCTTCACATACCTCTTCCCGCCCTCTGCTTGTCCACTCCACAAACATGTAAGGGTACATGTAATTTTAGATGAGAAAAATAAATTCCCTGACATACCTGAACTCTCATCCTGTCACTCGATCCCTTCTATACTTTCCTACACATGCCAACACACTGTGAAGGTAAACTCAATGCAGGGGACCTTGTACTCTTGGCATCTAGTTCAGTGCCTCGAAGAAACCATATGTACGATACATATTTGTTCCCTAACAGCCTAAATAAACTGTTCTAAGCAGAGAACCCGGAGACGAACCAGAAACGGCAACCTAACTTGTTTTGGAAATAAAACAGGAAAATGAGATCCGGAAATCCCACACCTCAGGATTTGCCCTGAGCATGGTGCTCCCATCAGACCAAAACCAGGCTGAGTTTACTTGTCTCTTTCTGCTCCTCAGTGGAGGGGTCCTGCCCACGTTATTTCTGGGCAACAACGAGCTTCAAGACTTGGGGTTGGCGGAGGTCGAGAGGAGGGCGCTGAGCCCCGACCTGCCTCTAACCTTCAGGATCTCGCGACCACCCACGGCCAGCGCCACATGCCGGCTCTGCAGGCCGCACTGGATGTCCTGCGCTCGAGTGCCCGGTGGCACCTGAACTTCAATGAACACCTCCTCCAGGGTCTGGTACCACTGGCCCCACGGCGTCCCGCACGGAACCACCCCACTGCGCTCCTCAAACGGGGCGGACATACTGCAGCCAGAGCCCGCAGCAGCCGCAGCGAGCACGTCCGGCGCACGCGCCGAAGCCCACGCTCAAGTCACGCCCACCGGCTCTTCCGCTCTGGCGCCGCACATGCGCAGGAGCCGGACCCGGGGGTCTCCCTGGGTGTTCGTTTTTCCCTTTCAAGCGTCATTTAGAAAGACACTGGCAGAACCAGTTTAAAGGAATTGAAATCCAGAAAGGGACGCAGTCACAGAACGGTAGGTAAGCGCTGAAACGAGGAACCAGGAACTCTTTACTTGCTCACCTATATGACGTCAAAATGCAGCGTCCACGTATAAAGTGCGCACGCGCAAATGCTGCTAGTGCAGCTGTAATTGGGCGAAGAAATAGGGAAGAAGTGCAGTCTTTGATTGGCTGGTAGCGCAAATTTAGGGGCCATCTCACTTGACACAGTGAGAAACACATCCCCCCACCCCAGTGCGCATGCTCTATGGGCCTTCTTGTGCAGGATTGGTCAGACCCAGAGTTTTGGGTTTTCCAATTGGCTAATGTAGGTTAGGCGGGGAATGTACCCAAAGATTTGAATTCAAACCAGTAATTCCTCGCAATTGCTGAGGACTTCTAAGTGATTTAGGTTTTTGGACGTGGCTGTCGACATGTCCTTTCCCAAGGCGCCCCTGAAAAGATTCAATGACCCTTCCGGTGCGTACGGGGAAAGGGATCGGGTGTGGGAGGAGGACCCATAGATTCTGCTCGCTTCTCGGGGTTCTCTTCGTGGGGGGAGAACGTAAGGCCTATTTTAGAGCTAGAATCGGACTTTCCCAATGATTCATTTTTCTTTAGTACATATTACGTATCTAACACAACCTAAGCACTGTCGGGGAAGCTGCGCATGCTGCAGTGAGTGAAACAGCCCCTGCGCCACAGACTATACATTCAAGTAGGGAATCCACTACTGTCAGGAAACAGCCAGAGCGGGGGAGACCAAAGCAGGTGAGAGGCTTGGGTAACTGTTGGAAAGCTAAGTTCGGGCAGGGCACCCTAACAATAATAATAAAAAAGAAGTTTGAGTGCTGCTTTTCGTCTGAATTTGTAGATTTCTTTTTAATATTGGAGCATAAAAAGGACTAGGGAGAACAGTACATGAATGTCAAATAGCAATTACACTTTTTAAAAACACTGTGATTCAAGCAATAGCAGCTGTCAGCCACTTAAGAGTCTCCAGGTAACCTACTAAATCCGCACATTGATTTTTAGTTTTGTTAAAATCTCCAAAGAGTCCTAAAGTAATCCTGTTGTTTATTACAAAAAATGATACAATTTGGTTTGCTCTTGTACAGTAGATCGACTATACGTTGCTATAGTATATATTCCAAAACGCTAGTCAAAAGGGTTTTGAATGTTTTCACCATAAAGACATAGTTTGAGGAAGTATATTAACTCTGATTTAAACGTTACACATACAGAACTTCACATGGTACTCCCTAATAGTACACTTTCTATTAACAGTAAATTTAATTTTTTTTCAAAAGTAAGGAATAAATTATTGGAACTGAAATTTGTTCAGTGTTACACGACCAAACTGGCCAAAGAAGATTATGAACCCAGGCCGCCATGAATCCATTCTGTGCTTTTAACCACTGCGGTGCGTATGTGCAATAACCAGGAAAGCATAGGTGTGGTTGGTGGGCACACAGCATTTAATACATGCTGTGGACTGAGATTGCGCTAAGGTCCTCCTGACTAGACTTGTTTATTCTTCTAACAGCAGTATCAGTACAGAAACTGTACTCATTTGTGATTATTGAACCTCAGGTAAGTGGTAAAACTGAGCATCAAAGCCCATGATTTATTCATTATAATATACACTATTTATTGGTAACTGATTACATCTGCAGTTTCTCTCAGCCAACATAGAAATGTAAATGTGAACCTCCCTGCTCAGGAAGGGATGCCAAATGAGCAAGTAGCTTATTTCCTTCATTAAAGGACTCAAGGATCATATTATTTCCTAGGTATTCAAAATTCGGTCAGCAGTGTGATTTTGAGGAGTATTCTTTTTTTGGTATTACAGTAGATGGACTCCACCAAATGGTATAATAATTCATGCTCACAGTTTCGGGAATAATATTTGTTTATTTGTGCTTAGTACATGTGAAGCACTAGTGATTTGTCATTATTCTAGTAATCTTCAAAGGTATGCTGTGATAGGTGCTATTTTTTTCCTGTTCCATGACTGAAGGATCTGAATCTTAAATAGAAAATTCCAGGAGACTTAAATTTTGATTGAGAAAAGAAGGAGTATATAATGTTCTTATTCATCATGACCTCCTCATGTCTAGAACATATGTGGATACAGCATTTTCCACAGATTGTCAAACACAGGTGAATTTAAACTCATATCTGGCTGATTACAAAACCCTATTCCATTTCCATATCCCCAAAACACTTTCTATGTTTTCTTTTTCCATGCTGCTAAATTTTGTGCTGAGCTAAATATTAGGTATACAGCTGTGACTAAGAGGCTGGCTTCAAACGGTTGTTTCTAATATGAAAGATTTATGAGTGAGTATTTTCTGGCCTTATTTGGGGATTGGGACAATTAGAAATGACATCCAGCTGAGATGTGGAGAATAAATGAAACTTAGCCAGGTAAAATGGAAGATAGGCTGCCAATACTAAATGAAAGAATAAAACCCAAGTCGAAGTTTGAAGTTTATTAACTATAACCCATATTATGTTTTCTTTGCATGCAAGTGTTGAGTCTGTGATGTAGTTTTAGGTCATTGTTGATGAAGATATAAATTATTTCAAAAAGCTTAGGCTATCTCCTCAGATACCCCTTTCTTTTTGTCTGATCTCTCCAGATTTATAACCAGTCACACTGTGATGTACATTTAAATATTGGTAAGAAAAAGTCCATTAATATGAAAATAGCATATGCCACAGTCTTTCGTAGAGTTGGTAAGTGTCGATGACTGAAATTCAACCCAGTGGAGATCATCTTGAATCCAAATCCCCATAACTGTCAAAGTTGTCTCTTCGGAGTCTTTAGAAGAGACTTTAAGTATAACCTTATATGTTCTCAACTTCTGTGATGATGCTTAATCACTGACCACTGTCTTTTCTTTTACTAGACCTTATTTTCCTTGAAACTATGAACCCAGTAATGGACTAGAATACTAGAATTTAGTGTTTCTGGTTTTTATTTATTTATTTATTTATTTATTGTTTTTCTGAAGGTTTGCTAAGTCTAGAGCAGTGCTTTTCACCTTTCCACAGAAACGTCTCTGAGAGAGGCACAGAAGAGTAACCTCATTTCTACTTCCACAATAAAGGCCTGCCAATAAGTAGTGGTAGCAGTTTTCTTTAAAATACAATGTGTTCCTTGTCACTCTACCCCAGGTGAATGAAATAAGTACTGCAAGATGTCCCACATATACTGTAGGCTGATTTGAGTAACCCCTGTCACCTCATTCATCCCAGAGTATAAATAATTTACAAGATGTGGCAAATCTGAATCTGATACCAATAATATTTATGAAGCTTGCCTTTACCTTATAGTAGTGGACTCTACACTTCATTCTGAAACTTCATTATTGGAAATGTACTACCTCTACTCTGTCAACTGCATTTAGATCTGAAAGCACTCAAGGATTGGAATATTTGTGTCAGTACATATGAATTATCATTGTTCCACATAGAGGAATGAAATTTAATTCTGGTTTTTTTTGGGGGGGTGGGAACACCAGGGATCAAACTCAGGACCTCGCACTTGCCAGGCAGGCGCTTATGCAACTGAGCTAAATCCCAAACCGCGAAACTTAATTCTACCCTTAATAAAGTTTTAAGATCTGTTTCTAGTTGGTGGAAGCAATGACATTAATACTTTTAAAGCTATATCCCAGAGTGACATACAAATATTACACGTCTACCTATGATGTATTTTTTATATTTCTACACATATAACTGAAACCAAAGTTTAAAATGTTTCCTAACATTACTACGTGTGACTCATACTGGGATCATCCATTGTATTTCACTTTATTTTAAATGCTAGTTAAGATCTAGTGAAAGCTGAACATGTTGGCACATGTCTCTAGTCCATCTCTGGGAGGCTGAGGCAAGAGGGTCAAATGTTGAGTATAGCCTTAATAACTTAGTGACTTAGCAAGACTCAGCCTCAAAATAAAAAAAAAATTTTTTTTTTTAAAGAGGACTAGGGATATAGCTGAGTGTGAGGCCCCTGGGTTCAATCCTCAAACAGATATATAGATATATATGTGTGTGTACATCAAGTCCGCTATGTATAAACACTCAAATGCTTTCAGATTTGAGGTTCTAGTTAGGTTACATACACAAACTTCTGGAATTTAGAAGTACAATCCTGATGTAGTTTGTACTTTGCATAGTATGGCTTTGTAACTTTCCCGAACCTCAACCTCTTTATTAAATAGGGTTTTTTTGTGTGTGAAGGTTAAATAAGATACCCATAAAATGCATGGCATAGTACTTGGCATTTAGTAAGTGTATTGGGTATGCTATGTCCCCCCAAGACCTCATGTACTTTTGATGGGGCTAAGTCTGGTGCTTGCTTGTTATTGATTTGTTGTGTTGCACTGGGATTGGTGATATGAGCACTGCACCCGCCCAGGGATGGAGCTGAGACACAGTGTTAGGAAAGGCAGGTCTTCCTCTTGCGCTTTCACCTTCTCTCTTGCCAGCTCGCTTTGCTGCTTGCAGCCACCATCAGTGGCGGTCCTGCATGCCATGCCACCTTGCAGCCAACTAAGTAAGGACTGAAACTTCCGAGAGACTGTAAGATATAAACCTTTCCTTCCCTAATTTTGAGCATCAGGTATTTTGTCTCGGCAATGAGTAAAAAGTAGCTAAGACAGTAAGTGTCAAGAAATTCTAATTTTTGATTAGTGATTGTTTTTCTTCTCTGCATTCAAATTTCAGTTGGCATCATCAATAGGTACACTGATAGTAGCCAGAGGTGGATTGTCACTATAAAAGGCTAGACTGTTGCCTTAGTGACTTACGTCAAGTAGAGTTGACACCAATATTGATGTCTTATATTCAGTCCTCAACATAGCCCTGTTACTTATTATACATGACTTTCATCCCCAAACTGTTGTTACTGTTTTGCTCAGTTGCCTGTGTTCCTTTGACCCAGCTGATACAAAGGGCAAGACAAGAATATCGTTCTTCATAAAGATACTATCTTTATACTGTCAAATGGATGCTACTTTTACAGCCTGAAGAAGCAAGCAGATCATTAATGACTTCTTTACATTTATGTTCACTTTATCATGGTGTATATTTAACTGAAGTTCTGTATAACATTGGAGGATTTATGAAGTTTTATGTTTTCTCTAGGTTGTGCTCCATCTCCGGGTGCTTATGATGTAAGCACATCAGAGGTATCTAAAGGACCGGTATCCTTTCAGAAATCACAAAGATTTAAAAAACAAAAAGGTAATGGATCTCCTGATAAAACAATGGTTATGTGATCTTGTAACTTTTAGGGTTATAAATAAACAGTACTTAAATTATAACATGCTGTTAACATTTCTAAAGATGTAAAGCTAGAAGTTTATATAAACTTTCTTTGATGGATTTATGAATCAATTACAGAATCATGCTTTCATCATTATACTAAGTATAACCAGGAAAATTAAGCAAGACACTGTCATAAGTATGTAGTTTCCCTGTTGGTAATTACCTTAACCTTTCTGTCAGAGAATATTAGGAAAATCAAATAGATATTAGATATGTAAAAATATTGCCCAATTATTTGGAAATGTATAATCAAGAAAATAACTTCATTTCATTAATAGCTGAAATAAGAAATTTAGAGATTGTGTTTTGTGTGTAGTTAAAACAATCAACAATCATCATTGGTACAATTTATTTTCTTGCAGAATCTCATCAAAATCTTAACGTTGACAAAGATACTACCTTGCCTGCTTCAGCTAAGAAAGCTAAGACTTTGGAGTTAAAGGTGAGGAGCTTTTACCTGTCAGCTAATTTATCAGCTATATCATTGAAAACAGCTCTGTATTTGATTAGAATGGGTTAAATTTATAAACCAAATGTATCGGTAAATCTGTAAATTAGTGGAAGGATGTATTGTTAGGACGGTAGCAAGTTTTACATTCTATCTAGACCGTTACTAAATTTACTGTGTTTAAGTGTATCCTTGGTTCACAATTATGGTTTCCTCTTCTTTGCCTTGATAAATACTGCATTACCTGGTAAGACTTTGCAAATTGCATGATGCTTTGATTTGCCACCATTTGACTTATTTTTGTTTTGCTTGTGGGGAAGGGTAAGTATCAATAATAGCCTACTCTTATTGATGTTTTCATTAGTTCATAAGCAGGAAACTACTTTCTTTTTTTTTTTTCAAGACAGGGTCTCGCTGTGCAGTTCAGGCTGGCCTCGAGCTCACTTTATAGCCTAGGCTGGTCTCAAACTTGCAGTGATCCTCCTGCCTTACCTTCCTGAGTGCTAGGAGTACAGGTGTGCACCACCACGCCTGGCTTGGAAACTACTTTCTTAAGGAGTTACACAAATTGGTACCTTCATGTGACAAAGATTGAGTTGGGAATCCAAGGCTACAGGTTAAGCTCTGACTGTTCATTCTCATGACAATTACCTAAATACTTTTTTGTAATAGAGAGCTATGTTGTCCTGTATAGAAATGATTAGTCACAAGTGACTACTGAACGTGTGAAGTGTGACTAGTGCTACTGATGACTAAATGTTTAGTATTATTTATTTTTTAATTAATATAGACTTTAAAACATGCTCAATTCTGTTAGTGGCAAACTTCAAATGTTTTTTAGAACAGCTTGTTTGTGTAAATCTCTTCTGTATGCTTTATGGATATAAATATAGCTGGATAATTCTGATGAAAAGTTCTCTTCTGAACTAAGATGTGTTATAAATATTAAATGCAGTGTATGGAAATTTTGTATAAATATAAAACAACATAATTTTACACCAATGACATGTTGAAATATTGTATTAAGTAAAACTTAAAAATATAAAGCATTCTATTTTTTAAATATGGCTATTAGAAAATTCCATGACTGGCACTGAATTATTGGGTAGGACCGATATAGACACTCTTAGAAATGGAGATAAATGGGTTACTTTGAATTTCTGGGAGAAACAATTCTGGAATTTCGGGTTAATTATAGAATTCACAGATTCCCATGGTAAACTCAGTTACATACAAATATGTATACAGCCCCCAAATAATATACTTTCCCTAACAGAAGATGCCATCAGTTTTAATAATAAACATAAGGTTAGTGTTTCTTGTCCTCAATTTAGAAACATATAAAACAGATTTCATTCAGGATGTTTATGCATTTTCTTCCATATTTAGATGGTAAAGATAGATATTCTGTTTCTAGCCTTTATGTCTGTCAGAAAAGCTGTTAGATATAAAAAGATACAGTGTGAAAATTATGTCTTAGAATAAAGACAGTAAGAAAATTAGAATCAAAACTTGTACTGTTTCAGCTTTTCCTTATTTCTTTGGAACTGTATATTTTTCTCTTTGAATATTAAAATTTAAATTTATTGCTCTCTAAAAAATTATGCTTTTGGAGGTGGCAGAATTAAATATTCAAAATTTGCTGCTATTTAACATTAGAAAGGAAGTAGTAGTAGCTTTATCCACAAACCTCTACCTATTCTTTTCACTAGGGATTTAGGGGAAGCTATTGATTATTAGATTGAAAATTTTTAAAACTGAAATATTTGAGGTTTTAAGAACCTTTTCCTGCTGGGCATGGTGGCACATGCCTGTAATATTAACTCTCGGGAGGCTGAGAGTGGAGGGTTGCTCTAAGTTCAAAGCCACTCTGGGCTACATAAGCAAGTTCCAGGGCAGCCTGCACTACATAGCAAGACCCTGATTCAAAACAAAAACAAAAACAAAAACAAAAGAACTTTTCCTTCATTTATCAGATAATTGACCTACAGACTATTTCATAGATTCAGTGCAATGTTTAAAATCGAAATTAAGTCTTTGAAGAATAGTTTTTTCATATAACTTTAAAAACTTGGCTGTGATATTTTTGGCACTCAAGTTTGTTTATATTTGTTCTTTAAACAGAAGGACTCTCAGAAGAATGATAAAGACTTGAAGAGATTAGAAAAAGAGGTAAGTGATATTTTCAATTTACTAAAAAATAAATGTGCTGTATAATGCAAAGAGAATTATGTAGAGGTGAAAAACTAAAATTCGGTTCCAGTTTGAGTGATCCTACAGTGGAATAAATCTGCCCTCCATACAGTTCCTACAGAAGAGTGGTTCTTTGTCCAGGTTTCTGTATTTCGCAGCCCATCCGGGCTCTGTCAGTGTGGCACACAGGTAAAGTCAAGATTGTTTGCATGCGAAGATCAAACTGAGAATAACCCATTTCATGAAAGACTGATAAATAAAAATCTGTACATCCAATTATTATAAATTATATATTTAGGGCAAATATGTACATTTACTCTGCGCAGACACTTCCTGTATATTGATTTCTGTTAAGTCAATAAGTCTGGAGAATTGGCTTGTTGAGCAAATAATCTTGCCAGGTTGATTGGACTGTGATAAAGTTACGCTAACTCAGTCCATCGTTCTGCCCAATGGGCACATACCGTCCTCATGGATGGAATAACCTAGAGCTATGTATCCAGTGTGTTGGCCGCTCACCACACGTGGCTGCCCTTGAATAATGTTAAGAATTCGATTCCTCGGTTGCATTAATCCCATTTTAACTGCTCAGTAGCCACACGTGGTGAGCAGCTACTATCCTGGACAATACTTTTCTACCATGACAGAAATTTCTGGTGAGCAGTTGGCCTAAACAACACTGAACTGCCCCCTGCCCACTCTGCTTCTCCGACAGTATCATCCATGTTCTATTACTGATGGTATTAGTCAGCTTCCTCGTATCCGAGACACAATACCCACAGCCCATAACTTAAAGGAGGAAAGGTTTAATTTACTCATATTTCAATCTGTGATTGGTTGGCCTCAAGGCAGGGACATCATAGCTGAAAGCTGTTCAAATTCGTGGTTGCCAGGAAGCAGAGCAAGGGAAGAGTGCCATAGACAAGAGAGTGACCAGACCCCAAGGCCACATCTCCATGACTCACCCAGCCAAACCTCACAGTGTGCTCCCCCGGTTCCTGGGGCAGATCCCAGAAGCAATCAAGCTGAAACCACCCTAACCACCACACTGACCCGCTCTTCTTCTAATGGACATTATTCTTTTGATGATATTGTTTGTATGACTTTACATTTGATTACAGGCAACTGTGGGCTTGGGACCAAGAATAAGAATATCTGTGAGGATTACGTCCAAGTAATGTGATTCTAGAAGCTGTAATGCTTTCATTACCAGTGGCATCCATTTACCTTTGCACCGTGTCACTGAATCATGAATGTTTTCTTACAGATTCGAGTCCTCCTGCAGGAACGCGGTGCTCAGGATAAGCGAATCCAGAATATGGAAACTGAGTTGGAGAAGTTGGAAGCAAAGTTAAACGTTGCAGTCAGGGAAAAAACATCCCTCTCTGCAAATAATGCTTCACTGGAAAAACAGCTTATTGAATTAACCAGGGCTAATGAACTGCTAAAATCTAAGGTATCCGAACCTCATGATAACATTTAAAATTGAATAATGGCCGTGTTTTGTTTTGGTTTTCTCACTACAGTTGTTTATATAGCGTTGGCTCCGCCTTAGCTCTTTTCTTTCAGTAACTGTACTGTGAGTGTTAATCTGCTTCAAACAGGAATTAGTATTTCTTTATTAGGGTTCCTGGCACGTAAGAGGTTATAAACCAACAATTTGTTTTAATGTCTGACTTTTTCTCACCCCTCCAACTTATCCCCAGTAAATACAATCATCAATAAAAATCACAGAATTTACATTTTAAAGTCTCTTCAAAGATCTTTCACTGAAATACGTAATAGCATCACGTCAGGAACATCACATCAGGCTTCTACCTCAAATCTTCTTTTCGAATGAAGTCGGAAATAAGTCAGTGGAGTAACTTTGTTTGACAAATAGCATTTATCAGTATTGGTGTACTAATAGATCCAGGGCTAAACATAGTCCTCTTGTGTTTGTTACAGGAATAGAGGAAGGATACAAATCACCCTGCATTTTATAAGAGCATTTATTTAGGGCCTGTGATGTGTGTGGTCTTTGCTTAGAAAAACAGTGAAAATGCATTAGAATCAAATGAGAAAGGAGCGCATTCCTGAGTCCCACCCAGGGAAGTTCTGTTTTAGTAGGCCTGGAGTAGACTGTAGTCTACATAGCTCATACATGCTAGGCAATTAAGATTAATTTTGTTAACTACTAAATACATTCAATAAGTCCTCTCAAACAGTCTCATTGAAATGGACTTTCTAGTATATAAAGGTAAGTGACCACCCAACTATTTCAGAAATAAACCCGAAGGTCACATTAAGGAGGAGAAAGGACAAAAGCAGTACCATTACCCAAGTAGGAATTGTTCATCGAAAGCTGTTTTCTCTACCAGAGCACCCTTCAGGCAATAATAGTCACAATGACAGGCAATTAATCTTTAAGTAATTTTTATGTATGACTTAGCAAAAAACATTTTTTTTCTAAATTTTTTATGTGTTTGTTGGACTTAGTTTTCTGAAGATGGTAACCAGAAGTATATGAGAATTCTAAACCTGGAGTTGATGAAACTTAGAAACAAAAGAGAAACAAAAATGAGGGTGAGTACGATTTCTGCTGAGTAGACCGGGTCTGGATCTGGGGATGTAAACAGTATCTCATGTCCTCAAACTGGTCCCTCTCCTCTGTAGAGTATGATGGCTAAACAAGAAAGCATGGAGATGAAGTTGCAGGTCACTCAGAGGAATTTCCAGGAGTCTCAGGGGAAGATAGCAGAACTGGAGGGGAAACTGTAAGTGACCAAAAGGAAAAAGATACTAGGTGTAACTAATTTTTCTTTTTTCTTCATTTACCTGCTACCTAAAAACAAAATGTGTACACATTCATGAGGCGCCATGAGATGTTTTAGTACATGTATACACTGTATAATGTTTACGTCAGGTTAAGCAAACACATTTCCTCAAACCTTTATTAATTCTTTATGGAGAAAACCTTCAGAATCCTAACTTTTGAAGTAATGCAATACATAATTGTTATCTAAAGTCATTTTATTGCACAGTAGTACGAAAGAACTTCTTATTCCTGTCTAACTGTAACGGTAACAATTGACCAATGTTTGCGCATCTGTCTCACCTCTACTCTTCCCAACCTCTAGTAACCACCATTCCCTGCTCACTCTATTTATTTATTTATTTTATTTATTTATTTTATTTTTTTTGCGCCTTTAATCCCAGCACTCGGGAGGCTGAGATAGGAGGAGCGTTGTGAGTTCGAGGCCGGCTTGGGCTACAACGTGAGTGCAAGGCTGGCCTGAGCTACATAGTGCGACCCTGCCTCTAAAAACCAGCGCCAGGAGTTTGGCTCAGTGGCCTAAATGCCTGCCTGGCAGGCG
>RJWM01034003.1:0-19950 GCA_004363535.1 Dasyprocta punctata
CAGCTGGAGTCCAGATGCTCAGGCAGTGAAAGGGAGGTGGGCGTTAATAGGAACTAGTATACTGGTCTTGTTGAGAAGGGCATCAGTCAGATGTACCTGTCATTTAACTGGTCATTTAATTAATGTAGTTAATGAAACCAAGGAGTTGATTGGTCTGTACCTTTTGGCTTTTCTTCTTGTTATTATCTTAACTAACAAAAAACTCTAAATTTTATCTTACAGATTAGCTGCAATTGGAATATAAATAATAGCTTAGTGCTATTTAATATGTTCCTATTTATTACTAATAAGCATTTTTAAGAATATTTTCGTATGGGGAGCTTTTGAAATCTCTTTTCAATGTCGTGAATGTAATTACAACACATGGTCTTTATTTTTTTTCCCCTTACCTTTGGTTTTGGAATTAAAGTAAAAGGGAAAGATGTTGCGATTCCTCATCCCTACCAATGCTGCCTAGGTTTAGAAGAAGAATTTTGTAAGTTATTTTCCATTGCTCAAAATGTAATGAATTTACTTAAAGTTAAAAACTATAAATATTTATCTGTTTTGCATGGGAACTCTGATGAGGGGCCAACTGGTGGTGCTATTATTATAGACATTAATGGCCTATGTAGTTAGAAAGAAAGAGAGAATTTTTTTAAAAACAAATAAACTATTACTTTATCTTCTAGCTAAATTAATCAAACATTAATGATCTCAGATTTGAGCAACACTAATGTCTTTCTGTCTGGACTTGACCTGAATTGGTTTTTATTTTAGTGCAACATTCATACTTTTTAAAATAATTTTAGTTATCTGTATGAGAAACTAGTGGAAAAGACGTTATGGCCAGGCATAAAAATTTTTGAAGAATTGTTTTAAAAAGTCAAGGCATATGTATTTTAAATTGAAAGATTTTTTATGTCCTTTTCACTTCTCTGTATCTAACAGAGTATTTCTATGAGAAGTAGAGAATTAATTTTATGCATGTTAAATTTGTAGTGACAAAAGAGCTAGGTATTTTTGAAGGTAGATAAATAGAAGACAGGAAGAAAGATGGATAACGAATAAAGATTTTAAAAATCTTTGGAGTGTTTGGATGCTTGATAAATCCAGAGAAGGCTTCCTTAGTGACGAGAGAACCCACCCTGGGATATACAATGCAGATACAGATGACAGCCAGGCTTGACTCTAGGAGGAAAGTCAGGCGTTCAAAGCAAAAGTTCTACCTGGATCTATAAATGATGCATCCATGAAAGATGATGGAAAATTTTCTCCAGTTGAGCGTGGGTTGATGCGTAGAGTGAAAGCAGCAGCTTCTTCAGTCTTTTTGTTTGGAGTTGTCTCCATGCTCGCAGGCACGCTGACCTTGCCCTTCCTTCTCTGTGTGCTCCAGGAGAGACAGCGTCTGGAGACCATCCTCAGTCTCTGTGCCGAATACACAAAGCCCGAGGGCCGCCTGTCCACAGGCACTACTGTGGCAGATGTGCAGAAAATCAACAAAGAACTGGAGAAGCTGCAGCTGTCCGATGAGGAGTCCGTGTTCGAAGAAGCCCTGGTGTGCCCCGACACAAGATACCGGTGTCCCCAGAAGGGCTCTGTCCACGATGCTGACTTGGGGGGCTTTGGGAACCTCAGTCAGAGCAACACCAGCCTCCTTGCCCCCAGAAGCATGAGGAACGATGATCTGCTCAGGGACCTCACCAGGACCCCACCACCTCCCACCTCTGCCTTTCTGAAAGCTGCCAGCGAGTCCTCTTACCTAAGTATCCTACCAAAGGTAATGCTGGGGGAGAGACCAGGACTCAGGCCCTCTAGAGCTATGCCTGTGTTTTGGTCTGATAACTAAAAATTTTATCATGTAAATTTTCCTGATGTTCACCAGGAAGCTTCAGTTTAAAAGATAATTAGCCAGAGGAGGTGCCGCAAATTAGGGTGTTTACTATAAAGTCACCAGTTTGGGCTGTAAAAACTACTATAGCCACTTTAAAAAGCAAAAAGAAGTTTCTCCTCTTCTTGCTCTTTCCCAGTTGTACTGTTGAGAAATCAACATTGTTAAGTGTCCTATCTACCTTCTCTGTGTATTTTCTCTGCACATGTAGCTGTATATGGTAGGGACAGACACACATACACATACACAGTGTTCTGTATTTTCTACCTCACTAAAAGTTTTGGGCATCTTTGCCTACTAGTACACAAAGCTGTACCGCATTCTTTTTAATAGGTTAAAATTCTATTGTTCGTAAGTTGCTTTGTTTTTTTGCAGACAAAATTGTAGGATATATATTTTTGCTCATGTGCGCAAATGTGTTTATGGGGTCACTTACCTAACGTGAAACTGCTAGGTCAAGGAGTTTGTGTAATACTCATTTTAATAGTTCCAAAAAGACAATACTTCTGGCTGATGATTTTGTGTGTTGTTTCCCATACACTTGCCAACATTACATAGTAACAGAATTTTTCAGTTACCAAATTGATAGATGTTCTAATTTCTCATTACATATGAAGTAGGGCATTTATTTTCATATTTTAAATTGTTATGTGTAATTTTGATCCATTTTTAGAAAATTGTTTCTTTTAGCTTGTGTTTACTGAATAGTGAGACCTGTTTGTTGTAATTCAATCAGTCATTTTGTCATGAATGGTCTTTCTATTGATTTTGTTCAAAATATTTTGGAGGGGGCATATAACAGTTACTTTGATTTGTAGCCCTTGTTATTACCTGTGTTTTCATTGTATGTTGATTTTTAAATGTCTTCCAAATTAATGAGGATTTCTTCAATGTGATTCAAAGACAATTTTTTTGGTGTTATTTTTCTCATAGAGGTTAAAAAGTTTTCCGTATGAAATGGAAAAAAAACCTTTTTTTCTAAAAAGCATTTGAAAGAGATTACAATGAAATATATATATTTTACTGGACTAAAATTAGAGTACCAAAGTAAGAGTAAAAAACAGACACCATATGTATAAGGTAGATTGATTGATTTAAGAATAAACATGGTTAATTAAGTAGTAACTCTTACCATTAAGTTAACTCCAAGAATCATGGCAATCATGGCCACAAAACAATGACAGTGAAAAACATCAGTTTGTTAATTTTTGTTACAAGAGAAAGACATAAACTGATTCTTTGAGAAGAAAAAAAAAATCATGGTATTAAATTCTGCCAGTAACTTACTACAGGGGAATCTGTGCTTTTTCCTGATTTTTGTTAAAAATACTGAGCTGTGTGCTCTCTCCAAAGACTGTTTTTTAGGAACACGTTTCCTCCTAGGAAAAGCTGAAGAGAAAGCTATAAGGGTATAAACAGAGTCTGCTACATGTTTTTAATTGCTCAAGAATACTTTCGTGGAAAAGGAAGCCCCTGGAGCTTAGCGCAGCATCCGTGGTCGTAAGACACAGAAGACTGTGTCCTTTCCAGCCGAGACACGTCCAGGGCGCCACAGGTCACCTTGCGGTAGCTTAGAGTACAAGTAAGAGGCTCGTGGTCTTCCAGGAATGAGTTCTCTCTTACTATTTTTCAAAGACAAGTATATACTGACTTGAAGGAGATTCAAAAACAAATAATCTCCTTTGTATTTTGGAAGTTCTGGTCTCTCTGTCATCTGCCCAATGGAGAATCATTTTACAGTAGAATTTGTTAGCGATTTATAGGTTAAGCAAAATGGGGGAGGAAAAAAATGGGAAATATTTATTTAGGTAAACAAAGATTTTATAATATTTAGGAAACCCGAGATTTACTCATCTGGAATTTACGATCTAAAAATATGGTGAATGTTTAAATTTTAAAATATTACACATGTCCATTAATTCCCCCCAAAATATTCTCCCTCACTATAAATACACTTACTCCATCCTTCTTGCCACTTTTGAAGCAGTTCCGAAAGTCCTCTTTTGTGAGTGTCTTTGGTTACACTGGTCCCTTAATGTCCTAAGTCGATTTAAAACACTTGCTTTTCCTGGTCATTTTGACTTTGGGAAGACCCAGAACTTGAATGGTGCCAGATCCAATGAACAGGGTGATGAGGAAACATGGTGTTTTTATAACCTGACTTTCCATTGGATGGCACTCAGTAGTAGCATTCACTATATTTTTGATTACAACCTCAAGAAAACATTCATGAAAGAGGACTTCCTGTGCATGTGCTGCCGAGGTGAGCACGAAAGACTTCCAGAACTGCTTCAGCAAAGGGCAAGAATGATGGGATAAATGTATTTGTTTTTTTTGGGTTTTTTTGTGGCAGGGGGATCAAACTCACAACCTCGCGTCTGACAGACAGGCACTTAAGCCACTGAGCCAAACTCCCAGCCCTAGTTTTTTGAGGCAGGGTCACACTATGTAGCTCAGGCCAATCTTGTGCTCGCATTGTAGTCCAAGCCAGGCCTCGAACTCACAACGCTCTGCCTACCTCAGCCTCCCGAGTGCTGGGATTAAAGGCGTGCGCCACCACGCTCCGTTTGGGATAAGCGTATTTGAAGAAAGGGAGAATATTTTGAGGAAGATTGACAGTAATGTGTCTTTTCCTGTCACAAATATTTAAGATTTAAACATTCACTGTATATTTTCATCACTTCTTGTACTTTATCTGACACTTAAAGATGCGCAGAACCATGGAAACATGCTAATTTTAACCAGCCTTTGTGAACCTATCACCACCTAAGGCAGAAACTGATTTACTCAGAGTAGCTTCCACTGTATCTTTTACAGCATTTGTTTTATAGCAGTTGTTTTAGCTACAAAGGAAATCCCTGTACTTTCACCTCCTTTGGTTGCATTCTAAAGTGATCTGCCAAAAAAATAAAAAAATTTTTAAAAAGGGACAAATCAAAAGCATCTTGTCCCTATCTTCTCTTGTACCTCTCTTCTCTGAGTGAGTCATTACCTCCAAGATGGCGTACAAGCATGCACATACATGTATAATGTAGTTATTAAATATGACACTGTATCAGTGAATTTCTGCCACTACTTTAAAAAGAACCCCAGAGAAATTAAAGTGAAAGGCATTATCTTTAAAATCTAACTTTATCACTGTAAGATTAAAACTGTTCAGTGGCTGCTATAACTTGACTCTGTTTGGTTTTCTTTTGTGGTTAATGATATTAAAATTTTTTAACACTGTTTTATTGTAAAGCATTAAGTTTAGAATGCCTCTTAAGGAGTCTTTTCTTATGTATAACAACAACGAAAAAAGCTCACAGATATTTCCTAGATGACACTTATTACTATAAGCAGCCTCCTAAATTATCTATTAAATACACCTATTGTGATACTTTCTAAAAACTTAGAGTTACAAAAATACTTAAAGTTTTCACTACTAAATGTTATCCCCAGTTACTTCTAAAATTTATGGTTTTGTAGATTGTTCAATTGTTTTGTCTTTCCTTAATGCTTTGCTTCCACCAGTGAGAGATATTTTTAAACCTTGTTGGAAGTAGAAACTTAATATGTCGTGTTGACCCAACAGGATGCTGGCCTTCATGAGGCCTTCCTGGTAGGATTACTGCTCAGTGATTGTGGAATGCCATTCACTGTTACTGACATTCCTCCTGGCCTAAAATCAGCACCCACATGTTAAGACAATGAGTTTCATTGTTTGTAATAAAAAGGTCAGCAGTTGTTTCATTAGTTGGTATGATATTGGGTTTAAGATGACAATTAAAAAACTAAATGTCAATGCTTGAAAGACTCAGGCACATTTATTCTAATTAACCTGAGATACTGAAATCTCAATCATTTAATCTATTTATGGAGCTGCGAAATAAAGAATAATGAATGTAAAATATGGCACAACGAATATTTTCTTAAAGTTATTATTAAGCTTGATAAATCAAATAAAGGTATTAAGATATACTAAATTTTAGAGGTTTCTTTGGTTAATTTGAATATTTTTTTTAATAATTAGTGAGGAATCTCCAGTAATTTACTTACCGAGACTGTTTTCAATTTTTTAATTGTGGAATTATGTAATTAAGGATTTATCTTAAAAACTGCATTTTCGTACAGATAAAATTAATAAATAATATACCTATACTGGTATCGTGTGCCTTACAAAAAGTCTGATCTCCTTTAGGTGATACTCAAGAGAGCTACCTGGAATTCTAGAAAGCAGAGAATGTTTTGAATGTACTATATCCTTTCCTTAGACAGTATGCAGTCATGTTTGGGCTGTGCATAAGATCCACAGTATTGCTTTCTTCCCTGAGCATTTGTCATTAACTCTATTCAAGTCTTTAAGTATGTCCTTTCCCCCATAATTTGTTTGCTGACTTTCTCATTCCTTACCAGGAACTCAGTTTTTCATGGAATAAATGATGGCTAATGTCCCGTTTTCAATCATAAAGCCCACTTGGCTTAGCTAGTATCTTAAATATTATGTAGAAAGAAGGTCTATGTGATAAACTGTGAATGGTACACTAATACAAAAAGTGACACAGGAACTAGCAAAATTTAAATGTGTAGTGTTAAATCATTTTGGGGCTCACCAATGTGATATGCCCTTTTTTTTCCAGAAACATTATAAATAAGCATGAATGTTCATTTATAGACCCACCCTATCAGTGAGACCCACTGTATGGTTAGAAAGTCAAAAGACTTTTGTAGGAGATAGGGGAGAATATGGCGCTTAAGCTAAGGACAGCAGTGTATTCAAGTGATTTGCAAGGAAGATGTCCTGTGTTGGTTCAAGTTCTCTGCTATCCTGAACTTTTTCTATAACATTGGAGAAGCCACTTCAGTCTTTATATACCTCAGCTTCCTCATCTGTGTAACCTCTTAGTTCTTTTAGGATATGAATTTGTGAATTGACATTGGTTAGTTTGAGCTTCTTTGAGAATGTAACTGCTGAGGATGCAGTGATGTCTGGGTAAATGTATCAGAGATCGGCCTAAACTAGTCTAGAGATGCGTTTTGCATTTAAGTGGGCATGGAGATGATGAAACATTAGGTCATAGCTGGTTCACAAGTGAAATCAGGAAATTCTTGAACTGAAGTGTGAGTAACCCATATCTGTTGATTAATCCTAGACCCCAGAAGGTATGAGTGAAGAACAGAGGGCTCAGGAATTGGCTGCAATGGAGGACGCCCGTATAGTAATTCTGAACAACCTCGAAGAGCTTAAACAAAAAATCAAAGATATAAATGATCAGATGGATGAATCTTCCAGAGAGGTATAAACTTTTTTTCCTTTAGTTTAAAAATATTTCTGCTCATGAGGACACAGGTCTTGGAGAACAAATACATAGAGGGTGACATCTTCAAACATTTGTTCAATGGGTACCAGTATAGGGTAAAAAATACCCTTGTTTACATTCCTTTTTCTTTCTGTTTTTTAAACATGAGATAAACATATAAAGCCTTCTTTAATGTAATTTATGTGTAGCCAATTTTGTCTTGCCTACTACTATATGTGCTGTCTGATCACAGGATCTGTTATCTGAAGTATATGTAGGTGTTCAAGTTGAAATGAAACGAACATTTTCTGAGCATGCTTACTGTGAGTCAGATATCATATTAGCATTATAGAGGGATTAAATATAAACCAGGCTTTCTAGAGATTTGCAAAACATGGAGCAGACAGATATTCTAGCTATACTAGAAGATAATGACAATTTTTGTGTTACCACCATGGAGTGAACATTTGAGTCTAAGGGAATCTGGATGTCTGCACTCACAGATGGTGCCAAAAGCCCCATAAGTGGTAAGGGGTCTGCTCACCTGTCATTTTGTGCATGGGCCCTGGAAGCCCCTCCTGCTGGCCTTGCTAGGAATGCAGAGCTCAAGTGCCGGACTGGCTAACTTTCACTCACACTCTGGGGACAAAGACATAGCTTCTCCTAAGGTGGTTTGTGCTTACACTTAAGAAGTTAGCAGAAAGAGGGTTGTAGTAACACAGCTATAAGACAGGATAACTAGTTTTCTTAGCAAATGCATTTTGGGCTCTCCAGCTTTCTTATGTAGGAATCTTGACCTTCTCAGGGGCTCTCTAAAGTGTTCTCTGTGTTCCATAGTCTGGCTGATCCAGTAGTGCTTTCTTGAAATTTTTATCTATTAAACATGTATCTCAGAGTGGGCAACTGAAAATGTTCCTGGAGGTGAAATGCTGCTGAGTTCTGTTTTGTGTCCTTAGTTGGATATGGAATGTGCCCTTTTGGACGGAGAACAGAAATCTGAGACAACTGAACTAATGAAGGAGAAGGAGATTTTGGATCATCTAAACCGAAAAATAGCAGAACTGGAAAAGAACATCATTGGTGAAAAGACCAAGGTAAAAGAAAATTTATGTTGGAATATGATTTTCATGGATAAAACTGTGTCCCCAGTTGATTAAATTTAAATTTTGCTCTGATTTTTACAATTCCTGTGATTTTGGATTTGTGTGCCATAATCCCAGAGACAGTGTCACTAGAGTAAAGTTCTGAGATCATAAATCGTCACACAGAAGTGTCAAGTATTGGGCAGCAGAGCCCATATAATTTGGAAGCTGATATTTCTTAGCATCTCATTCTACTTAAGGTGACTGAGTTGCTTTATTTTTTTCCCCATCACGCCTTCTACTCTTTTAATTTCACTGTTTTTTAAACATCGTTTTTTTTTTAAATACTGAACTTCTTTGTCACTGGTATCCTGAAGGGTTGACTTAGGCATATTCAAACAGACTTGCTTTATTTCTTTTGTTTTTCTGTTTATTAAAAAAATAAATAAATTCTTACTTGCTTTGCCTTGCTATTGTCTCCAATGCAAGTGCACTGCTCTTTCAAAATGTTTTTTTCTGGGGGTGGGAGTGTCCTCACACACTGCCAAATAAAAACTACAGAAAGACACAGGTGACACTTAGTTTGCATGACATCCTGCTTATACATTTGAGGCCTCAACCTGATTGTTAACTGATTGTTGCTTAGTAGACAAAGTCTGGAAAATAACTTGGCAGATTTAGAGTTCAGTGTGTTGGTTTCTCTGTTTATCAGTTTTTGTTTCCCATCTTAGAAATATACATTCCTCTGTCTTTATGACTTAGTTACAGCTGAACTAAGCTTAATATTAAAAATGAAGTTCTGACTTGGGAAAGCAAAAAGCAAGTAAAACTTTAACACATTTTTCCCCCCGCTTATCGTATTCTTTATTAAACTGAGAAAAAGAAAAATGTTTCAGTTTGAGTGAGTTCTAGTGGTCGTGTGAGGAAAAAAAAATTCTGCTGGCTGTGACTTCCTTTTTATGCTCTTACTTATTTAAGAACCATAAATAAGGATATTTGATTTTGATACCAAGATGAGTTTCAAAAGATATTGTCAAAGTGGAAGTTGGATTAAAAGCTACACATCAGTTTTTTTGGTTACCTATGCATCAAAATTAAACTACAGCCTTTTCATATTAGCCTTTAATGTGGTCATTCTACATCCAGTCTTTGAAATACTGAAAAATATATTTGAGTAGTAGGTATTTTTTTTTTTTTTTAGGTATTCACAACCAAATGAAAGGACTGATTGTCTCAGTCTTCAGTACAGAATTCAGTGAATGGCTTACGTTTTCCTGCATTGATGCAGCCAAAAACTTTTGTTGGAGGTATCACATACCTCCTTTGGTACTCATAGAATGTTGCTATTAAGTAAATACAAATTAAACTAAGTAATACTGTAGGGACTGTATTACTCTTTATGTCATATTGGCAAGCTTATGGAACTTGGGTTGGAGTTTCATGTACCTTGTAAATTCTCTGCCTTCCTCCACGTAGGTATTTATCTTTGTGTAGCTCACTTCTGGCATAGCCTACACATCTTTTTGTCTGTCTGTAGCATCAGATCCTTCACGAAAGTGAAGCAAGTTGAGCCAGTGGGGAATCACACTGCCCAGAGAAAGGTATGCTATCCCCTCTACCTGAGGAGAGGTAGTCCTCCCAAAACATGGGCAGAAACAGGTGAAAAAGCCACCTCCGTCTATTGTTGTTTTGCTGTCTTGACAAAAGCAGTGCAGGGAGGGGGGACTGCAAGGGCTTGAAGTATAGTAGCGGCTCACGTAGCTGTTGGGGGATTGGTTGCTCTTGGCAGGTGGAATTATTATGTCATCGTATGATATAAAAAATGGTATACACTGACTTTGAGTGAGGGGCTGCAGAGAGGATACGGTGTGTGAGAAATAAGACCAGGAAATGTGATATTGATGCATAGTCTTTACTGCCAAGGCTTAATAGACTCAGCACTACTCAACAGCATTGTTGCGTTTCTCCAATAAACTTGATTCTTCAATCTATTAAAATATCTGGCCCATTTTCCTCCCGTTGGCTCAGAGATGATCTCGCCACCTGCTTTAGTGAGAAATTGGAAGCATCCAGTCTTCTCACAGCTGAGTAAGGATCTGTCTTCACATCAAAGACCAGTCCTTTTGGGTATGTCTGAAGGTCATCCCATCACACTCTCAAGTCTTCAGGACTTTGCACAAATCCGCCAACTCACTAGACCTTTATGAGTGGCTTGCCACCATTATAATTTGAAAAATTGCTGTCTTTTAAAAATAAACCACTTCTTTATTATGTAACAGTAATCTTTCTCTCCCTCTCCCTCCCTCCTGCCTCTGTCTCTCTCTCTCTCTCTCTTTCCCTCTCTCTCTCTCTCTCTCTCTCTTTCTCTCTTTTTCTCTCTCATCTGTCTTTCTCTCATACTGGGAATCAAACTCAGGACCTCACACTTGCCAAGCAGGTGCTGTGCCACTGAGCTGTATCCCCAGCTCTCCCCAGCTCCTCTCTCTTCTCTTCATCATGAAGTTTTCTATTTTATGAGTACACTATGTCTTTTCCTCCTCATTTTCAAGCTAACTCTGTCTCCCATTCCACTTGTCAGAGACCTCCACTACTCCATAAATTTTCTCCTTTAATGACTACTAAAGACCACTGCACTGTTCAGCTCACTAGGACTCTTCAGTATTCTTGTGATCATCCTTGTGAACACCATTCATTACAGAAGACAACTCTCTTACTGACTTCTTTCTTCTCCATCTTTGCCTCTGTGGACCATACTTCTATAGTTTACCTTCTATTACTCTTCTCTCTTTAATACTCACTTCTAATCAAAAAAAAAATTTCTCTTGCATCCTCACCTTCTTTTGTGTCTATGGCTCTAAATAAGATCTATCTATCTATTTGTATATAGGGATATATATGATTGTTAATGAATGTCTTTAGCCCACAAACCTTTCCTGCATTTCCACTCACATCTCATAACCTACCTGACATTTCCACTCAGATAGTTCACAGATAGTATTCACAACTGAACACATCCATAAACAAACCTTTTTTTTTTTTTTTTTTTTTTGTGGCACTGGGGATCGAACTCACAGCCTCACACCTGCCAGGCAGGCACTTAAGCCATTGATCCAAACACCCAGCCCTAGTTTTTGAGGCAGGGTCGCACTATGTAGCTCAGTCCAGCCTTGTGCTGGCGCTGTAGCCCAAGCTGGCCTCGAACTCACAACACTCCTCCTACCTCAGCCTCCCAAGTGCTGGGATTAAAGGCATGCGCCACCACGCCCAGTTTAAACAAACCATTGAACTCATCCTTCTCTCCCTTTCTCCAGTTTTCTCAGTCCAGGAAGCCACATCCCTACCCATCTGTATATCCAAACAGGAACTTAGAAATTGATCTTAATACTTCTTTCGTCATCACACACAATTGATTACCAAAGTATTTATCAATTACATCAGTGTCTCTGAATCTCTACTAATAGGAGTCTCTTCTGACTCATCAAAATCTTTTTCTAGTTTCTTTTCAGCTTTTCTCCTTTAATGCGTTTTCTTCACAGCAGCCCTTGTGATGTATTTAAAACTAAGAATTAGATCATAGTTTAGATGTATATAAAGTACAGAGGGATATAACACTTTGGTTCATGTCCCACTGTTCTTTATATAAATCTAAATTGATATAAATTTAGAATATGTTCTTTTACCACCCTGCCAATATTCCACACTATTCTCACCATGGTCTTCTCTCTATTCTGAAATCTGTTGTCTTCCCTCCCCACCCCATTCCTGGCCAAGTCCTCTGCAGGCATTGTCTCCCTGGCCTAGAATCCCCTCCCCTGTGTCCCATGACTCATTTCTGTCTTTCCCTACTCAGCTTCCCTGTTACCTTTTCAAAAAAGTCTTCCCAGATAGTTGAGGTTATTTTTTCTCTGTTGTTTTTCTGTTGTTTTTTTTCCCACATATTCTGTTTTATGATTTGCATTTGTTTGGGGCTTATTAGATATTTATATTTCTCTCTAGCCTATGAAATAAAGGAAGACTCAGTGATCCACTGTTTATCCAGCCTCTTGTGGGTGCCAAATATGTACACATAGGAACTGTTATCCTTGGATTTGCCTGCTAATGGTTGGTGCCCGCTGGAAACTGCAAGAAACCCTGAGCCAAACACCTGCCAAAGAGCCTTGTGCAGCCAAGTTTCAGGACAGCTGGGCCGGGCTGCCCAAGTGCACATGCCAGGGGCCTGGAGTCACACTGCCAGTGAGCGGAGCGTAAGACAGAAGGAGGAAGCGGCCTTTGCCCTTTCAGATCATGTTTCCCTTCCCATTCACCTGTTGCTACAGTCAGATATAAACTCTGGAATGAGAAAAGCAAAACCTGAAAAGATATCCCTGAAGGGCAGGCTCTGATTCACATACTGATAGAACGTCCTGAATCCGGCAGGTGAGACCTGGAGTCATAGGAATAAAAATTTTATGCCACCTTGAAGTTGGAGTCTTTACGTAAAATTATTGACATTTCCTTAGCTCTTGAGATAGTCTTTAGTATTATTTCTTTTAGTTTATTTACTTATTTAGCTTAATACTTAGTATAAATTAATACATGTTATACATGATTGCTATTTATTTTATTGCCGTATAAACAAGACATTATTACATACGTGAGATACAATATAATGTATTCTCTATTTATTGAACACTTTTCAGTGATTCTTTGGTCTGACCTTTCATTATACACAGGGAAACATTGTGGAGAACACTAATAGGCCTGTTTCTAAGTGTCCCCAAGGTAACTGCCCTCCGCCCACTGTATTCTTAGATAGTAGCCAAATCACAGATAGAGCAATACAAACATGGATAAAACCTGAACAAACATGAATATCTGACTTCAACATAAACTCAGAGGGGCTGTTTATTTGATGAAGTACTAAGCAAAGACCATGATCACATTTTGTATCGTGTTAGAAGGCCCATAAGTGAAAGGGACAGGATCGCTACCTCCGGTTCAGTAAACTGTTGTAGCTTAATGGGCTCGGTTGACAGAGCAGAGAAGCTGCTGGCACTGTGAAACCCAGTTTGGGCAAAGGCCAGGCTGTGGAACTGAGTTCCTTCCCTTCTGGGCCCCATCGTCCCTTCAAGAGCTAAAGAGTTTTAGGCAACTGCTGGGAAAGTATGGACCTGTACATCTGCTTGTGTAGGTTTTCGTTCTGTCTTTGTCTATTTCCAACTACATTAAAAAATCAAAACTAAAAATGGTTTTTCACTTCTATTTTTGAATCAGCTGTTTCATCTGTGCTCTTTAGCACTCAAAAATAAAAACCCAGTTCTACTGAAATCAAATAAAATGATGAAGAAAAGTCTTCCCTTCTGCTCTCTTGATGAAATCTTTCTTTCTTTCTTTCTTTCTTTCTTTCTTTCTTTCTTTCTTTCTTTCATCTTTCTTTCTTTCTTTCTGTCTGTCTGTCTTTCTTTCTTTCTTTCTTTCTTTCTTTCTTTTTCTTTTTGAGACAGGGTCTCACTATGCACTTGAGGCTGGTCTTAAACTCACTTTGTAGCCCAGCCTGGTCTCAAACTCACGATGATCCTCCTGCCTCAGCCTCCTGAGTGCTGGAATTACAGGTGTGCACCACCATGCCCGTCTACAGTGAAATCTTTCAATTGCCAAGGTGGTGGTCAGAAATGTGTTTAAGGACAAATATTTTATGTCCTCACACAGATATATTGCAGTGTTTTGTGACCATTCTGGCACATACAGTTTCATAGCTAAGCACACTTTCACTGTGAATAGAAAGGTGTTTCTTGAGTGGAATCTGGAATTCTTTGACTTCCTGATTGTTACACAGTAAGCATGTACTGTTAAGTGGCTAAGCCTTGCTCCCCATCCTTACCCTGCCAAAGCACCTGTTACTTCTTCCCTGTCCTTTCTTCAGAGCCAGAGGAAGACAGCGAGCCTGTCCAGATTCTTTAGCCAAGTGTTAATGCCTCCTGAGTGCAGAGCATTTGCCAGGTCACAGTCAGAGTTCAGAAGGGACACAGCCCTTCCCGTGCCTTTTTCTTACATTTCAAAGTTAGCTCCCAGCCTAGAGGAAGTGGGACTATATCATGGAATTTGGGGATTATATCAACAGGATTACAGATGGGACGTTTTTGTATTTCTGATGGCTTCTTGATTACATAAACCCTCAGTGTTCTGCTTTGCCAACTTTTTCCACACTACACAGACATCATTTGCATATTTTAATGTCAAAGCCCTGGGAAAACACCCTCAGAAAGAAATATAAGGGTGTACCTCTTCAGAGACAGACTATGGGTTCTTGACAGTCACCATTGGTCGGCACAGTTCTGTCATCTTGGCAGCTCCAAAAGCTGAAGTTGTGGAGTGGAAAACTCCTTCGTAAGGTTAAACATCTATGCATATAGCTACAGAAAAGTGGTAATATGTTTAATTAGAAGGTATTGCCCCAACCTCACTGGACATGCCATATAATATGTGCTATGTGAACTATGCTAACTACATAAAATTCAAAATACTATGAAATCTGAAACACTTCTAGCCTTCAATATTATCATGGCATATGCATGTGTCTTGAATCCTACAAATGAATACATTAAACATGTGCAGTTTGTTTGTGTGTCAATCATGCTTCAATAAATTTGTTACAAAAGAAATTTCTGGGCCGGAGGAGTTGCTCAGTGGTAGAGTGCCTGCCTGTCATCTCTGGGGTCCTGGGTTCAGTCTTCAACACTGGGGAAAAAAAATTCTGGGTTTAAATAGTTGCCTAATATATGAACCTATGAGAATGTCTGCCTCCTAAAGAACCCCAAAGATTTCAGGGACCAAAATGAAAGGGACTCTTAGGAGTATCGGAAGAGAAGTTTGGTTGGACCTCCCTTATCAATGATGACCTATGGACTACAGAATTCAATTCATTGCACATCAGTTCTAAATCTGAGCCACGGTTCCATACATTGTGTCCTGAGTGGGGAGGGTGTGCTGGGTTCTGAGGTAAACAGTTTGGAAATTACGGAAGTAGATTTTAATGTTTAACAAAATTGTCATCAAACTAATAGAAGTGCCAATTTAGCAAGTAAAGTATAGGAGGCTGAGCTGCATTTGAATTTCAGGTAAAGAGAGAATAAGGTTTTAAATGTATTTATGTCCTGAGCCATATTGGAGCAACTTACATTAAAAAATAATTTGTTGTTTACCTGAAATTCAAATTTAATTGGATTTTTATGTGGCAGCTCTTCAAGCTAACAAATGAAGAATTCTTCAGGGTAACCATGAATTATATGCTTATTGAATCTTTTATGCTTACTATGTTAAAATTATGTTTTCACTAGAATTAAAAAATTTTGCATGTAGTATTAAGGTCAAAGATAGCACCAAGTTAAATTTTATTTTCTCCCTTCAAGAATATGACTAAGAGAAAACTTATATCATAGTTTTCTAACACAAATCTAGCAAAATAAGTAGTTTTGTGACAATCCTTTGATTTTTTAATTTCACAGAAAAGCCTCAAAATTTTATAATAAAATAATAAGAGAACAATAATAGTTAATATACCGTGTACCATTATTTTCAAAGTAGCATACAGTATTGGCAATTCAGATAACTCAGGGAAAATTTATAACCATATCTAATCATTTATATGATTAGAAAGAAGGCACTTTTCTTCATAACTTGAAATCTGTCATCCTTTTCTGAATGAATATTATATTGGAACCTGTCACAGATCACTGTTTGATTTATTAGACATTTAATTTGAATGTAAAAGTGTAATTGGGATACTAGTTGTGAGAGAGGCCTTTTACACTAAAAGGCATTAGGATCAAGTATTTTAAAAACATTTTTGATGAGTCTTGACTTACTATCTTGTGCTGTCATTAGAAACAAAAATCAAATTATAATCATTTTTATCTCTCTCATAATCTTGGTTGGTTAAGTCAGTGGTTGTTAACCTGGCTCCATAGTATAAAACTTGAAAATGTTTTTAAAATCCTCATTGCTTGACCTTAAGTCCCTGGATTTGTGATTAAGTTGGGTCCTGGGAAATAGTATATATAAAACCTCACTCAGTTTATTCTCCTGTGGAGTCAGGGGCGGGCACTGCAGAGCTAAAGGACTGCTGCACAAGGACGGTGATCAGGTTCCCTTATTGTCTTTTCTACCTGTGGTCCTCTTTTAATCTTTATTGAGTGTTGAATGAACAAACAGCTAACTCGAAAGATAAAAGCAGCTGGCCATCTGTATCCTTTGGGTCCCATCCACAGATTCAACTAAGGATTGAAAAAAAATTTATCTATAGTGACCATATGTGGAATTTTTTTTGTCATCACTCTCTAAATATTGCAGTGTGACAACTATTTACATAGTGTTTAAGTTGTTATAATCTAGAAATTGCTTAAGATATGCAAAAGAGGATGAGCATAGGTTGTGTGAAATACTGTGCCATGTTATATAAGGGACTTGAACATCCATGGGTTTGGGTATCATTGAGTGTCCCACAACCAATCCCTGCAAGATGCTGAAAGACAACCGTCTAGGTCTAGTTTTATATACTGATTTCCACCATAACTTACCCATGCGTAATTTATCATTGTCCTTTATGAATATGGAACTTTAGGAACATCAGCCTTACATGTACAAGATAGAGAATCTATCCATGAATTTGTGCTCCAGATAGACTTGGCCATCAAGAGCAGATGACGCAATGCTGGAACAGTGCTAAGAGAAGCACGTTGTCTCTAGGAAGTCCCATTCTGGTTTTGGTTTTATAACTGCCCCTGTGTACATGTGGATTTCACGGAAGTATTCCAATTCTCTGTAATTTTGTTTTTCCAATGAAGTGGAATTTGTTGAGTTTACTAAAAATACATTTAAATTCATTTATTTCTTGAAAATAGATTTATGATCCTTAAAATAGATGTGATACTGTCTTCTTTGGTGTCTGGAAAATGTCACTGTGTCCAGATGAGTTTACCAGTTTTAAACTGGAGAAAGAGAATAACACTTAGTTTTAAAATTTCCCATATAAAAAGCAAGAATCCCTGAATTTTCAAATGTCATCTATTTCATCTATCTATTTTAACTTCACCGTAAAGGCGCTTCTTTGGGCTCTAGTTCAATGCTTGCCTCTAGATAATTTTCTTTTGAAGACTTCCTGAGCAGTGACTAGAAGAGAGGAATATTAATTTCTGTTTGGCTCAGAGCTGTTCTACTTCTGGCTCTCACAAGAGTGATCTCACCTCTGTGGTCCTCTGTGATTTATAAGTGGCCCACCTGCTACTGGTCTTCTTTCCTCCTTCCCCTCACACTTCCTTTGCCCTAGCTTTGGCCCCGCTCAGCTTTTGCTCTGAGACCCAGGTGGTGTTCATAATATTACCGGTAAACCACGGAGAAGTTGCCGAAGGTTCATACGGTGCCTGTTGCATAATTCTCTTTACTGCCCTTTTGTGTGGAATTGTGAAACTTTTTGAGCATCTCAGAAGGAAGGCATTGTGTAAACATGAAGTATTATTTACTAGTTGTTTATTTGTATTTATTGTTTGCAGTTTAAAAAATCAAGTGCCTCGAAACAGTGGTTTGGTACTTTCTTTTTGGGGGGACCTGTGTTTTAGGGCAGTGGCTTTCCATATTATCTAATATTGTATCAGTATTTTCTGTCACATAGGCCTTTGCATATGTATTGTTTTATTTTATTCAGTAATTTTTTTTTAACTTTCTGTTCAGAGCTGGAATTGTTTGAAGTCTGGTGACACAGTACATAGGAATAGAACTCATTCGGGATAAAATTCTGTTTAAGTCGGGCACTCTTTGATCCAGACACAGGCAATAACACATTTTCTTATGTATTGTTTGTTTCATTAAAAGAAAAAACATTAATTCTGAAACAGATGACTAAATCTAATTGGTACTAGTATATTCAGTCTTACTATAGATTAACACTTGAGAATTCTCTTTTCTTTTAACATACTTTCTCCAACTCCTGTTTTGTAGATGTGCACAGTGAACAAACTTACTGTTAAAAACTGAAGAAACTTTACTTATAGACTTTTAAGGCTTAAGTTATTGTACACTCCTTTTATATTGTTACATGAAGTAGTATTCACAAGTCTATAATGTCTAGATTTAATTATTTTGAGGAAAAAATACATTTCTTGACATACATACATAGATATGTACATTTCTAAAGTACTCTTGAAATTTAAAACTTAAACACTTGAAATTAAAAATTAAATCAAGACTCAAATGAACTCATAGGTATTGATGTCATATAGTTTTAGATTGAACAATGACCTTTTTTGTTCAACAGTCTGTGTGTTCCTGCAGGGAATCATGGTCATTTAGATAAACCAGTTATAAGAAGGATGACTTCACTGGACTAATTCAGAGATTCATCCTTTTAAAAAGTCCTGCTGTGTGCTTAGGATGAAGTAATTTTATTTCTACCAATTTACATAGAGGGAACATAGGAAAGTGGCAGTTTTACTTAGTGAAGGTCAAATCATCATAGAACTTCATAAAATATTTTCTTTATGCTAAAAGCATTCCACATGATTTTAGGCAGTGAAGACTAAAATTTGCTTAAAATGTTCACAGCATCATAAAGTGACCAGAAGTCGAGAAGACGGTTATAGAATTTTACCTTTTACATCCTGTAGAGTGTCCGGGGTCACTTTGGCATGTGTGACTTGGGAGGGGTTTAACATTATCTTCTTTCCCTTCTCTTCTGTGGCTCCTGGGTATCTTTCCTATATTTCACAGTAATGTTTCAATTAATGTATTTCTTTGTGTCATTCGTTGTAAGTTCATGTTTCTCTGTAAGTTCCCAGGTGTGCTGTGGCTGAGCTCCCTGACCTGCTTTTTCCCCGGTTGCTTTGTCAGTGTTGCATTTATGCTAGCTTTTCTAGCCTCTGAATTAAAAGCTGTCTTTGTAATGTAAAGTTTTAATTGCTTAGACCCCAAAGCTTTCCAAATAGCTAGAACCATTTGAAATGACTTGAATATTGATAGATGACTAGTGCATCAAAGTGCCTCTGACCTGAGAACAAATTTCAGTAATTTCTAAAAACTGGGTTAGCAAGAGCCTCAAGGAAATTGGACCATGATAGTACTTCGAGGTAAATAAATACCTATTTTCCACAAGTGACTGTTTTCAAGGTTAATTTCTGAGTTTGGTTGGCATTTTTTGTTGTTGTTCTTAGCCATTGAGCTATATTCATTCTTACCATTGCTTCCCCTGCCTTTGTAACATGGTGGCAGGAAGGAAGGAAGAAAGGAAGGGCGGCTCGTTGTCATACCCAGTTAGATGGATCATGTTGGAAGGCGGAATCTGGATCGCCTTAACTTCCATTTATGTCCCTTTAATCTAATCACTAATCAGTTGTTTTTCTACATTTGTAGCACATGTAGAATTTGTGTATGTTTGTGTTATCCTTTGGAAATGTTCTCTAGCACCTGCCTGGGTGTGAAAGGTAATTCCTATTCTTCTATTTTCTGATTTCTGAACTTCAGGAGAAGGTAAAGCTTGATGCTGAAAGGGAAAAACTAGAGAGGCTTCAGGAGCTTTACTCCGAGCAGAAGACCCAGCTGGACAATTGTCCTGAGTCCATGAGGGAACAGTTACAGCAACAACTGAAGAGGGTCAGTAGCAAACAGGAGTGCACCACTTCTTTTTCATTTTGCTTTATTTTGTTTTGTTTGTTTCTTATTAAGTTCCATGTACCTATGACTTACCGCTTCA